>JAUZNK010035582.1:0-18037 GCA_035046665.1 Euphysa ruthae
GTAAGTAAGTAAGTAAGTAAGTAAGTAAGTAAGTAAGTAAGTAAGTAAAGTAAAGTAAGTAAGTAAGTAAGTAAGTACAGATTAACACTGGCGCTGGTTACCTGTGTATACAGTCTGTTTTGGTTGGTATCACCTAAGTATCACATCTTCACTGATCAAAGTTATATACAAAAAGAGAGATTAAATCCAGGTGTAGACTTGTTGAAGAAACGCAGCTTTTTTATATAAGCCCTTTTCTGCAAGGCCACTACTAGACAGGAAGCTAAAGGTGAGTTAAAACTCCCAACTTATCACATCAAAATGCTACTCATATACTAAGTGGGTGGTACCCAGATTTGAACCCAAGGTTTCGGTTAACAGATTTTAATATTTTGATAAACATGGATTTTCAAATAAGAAATATATATCTGTGTCAAAATGCTCATTGTTTAACAAGGCAATTATCCACCTTACTCCAAAGGTTTATTTACTCCTCAAGGTTTTTTACATAAGCATGTCAATAATTTTTATGTGAGCAAGTGTGTTACTAAGGTTCAAAAAGTTTATCAATATGTGGTGTAACATGACTAACTAAAGATTTTTTTGTAGATTTATAATTTTCCGTTTTTTAAAGAAATCGTAATCTGGCCTAACAAATTAAAGATATAAGGTTTGATAAGTCTTATATGGCTATAGGGGGTTGTCTTAGCTACACTGATGAGCTGTTGAACAGCAGAACACGTGCTTTTAAATTGACGTAATGTGTCCCTTACCTTTGGGCTGTGTAGAGCGCTATGCTGCTTTTTTTATGTCTGCAGGATATAATGCAGGGTGTCCACTGTTTCAAGGTGTAAAATCTTTTTAGTCACGGATGAAAATATCGTTGGAAATAACTGTCTTTTATTGGAATGATAATTTTTAGAAAAAAATGTTTGTTTTGAATGGAAAGTTTTTTAGAAAATTTATTTTCATGATGGCATCTTGATATCAATTCTTTTATTCATTATTTGATATTTATTATTTGATATTAATTTGATTTTAATTTGATATTAATTCTGTTCAATGATTTTTCTTGATTTTTGTGATTTCTATTGGTAAAGTGGGTATTTTTTAGAAATGTTGTTGTGGTACTGTTTTTTTAATGGACCAAAATACTTTTGGAGTTATTTATTTTCTCTTTCAATTCCCAGATAGCATGAAAGAGATGCTTTGTGGTAACGTATCTTGTTTTAAATTCCTCTCCTCTTAATCCGATTCAAATTTTGTCTGATTTATAGCGAATTAAAGCAATGCATCTATAAATTTAAAAAAAAAAAAATTTTTTATGCTATTATGTGAAATGAAAGAAGTAATCTTTAGCTATGATAGATCATTTATAAATTGATCCTTATTTAGGGAAACCTCATTGACGATCTTTGTATAAAAAAAACCATCTAAATTGCCCATTCACATACTTTTGATTATATAAGTATTTAACCTTTTGTAACCAATGCTCGTAAATAAAATGAAGTATTACAATAGTGATTCAACCTTGTTGTACCTCCTTTAAATGAAGTTGATACAAACCTAGTGGACAAATGATTCATACTTAAACTAAAAAAGAAAAATTTACCCGTGATCAAATGTCACATCGCATTCATTAACTCTATTGGGAACAAAATAAGCTTATTAAGCTTATATTGCCAGAATATATGATAGTCAACCACTATCTCCAGATGGAAAAAGGTCAAAACAAAAACAAAAAAAAATGGACCATGCTTGTTATATACATTTAGCTGCCAGGTATGACTTTTAACTACAAGGCTTTCAGATGTACATGCTGAATAATCAAAGGTATCTTTCATGTTCAAATTCTTTGTGTATTTTGTCGGGGGGATTAGGCAAGAGTCTCTGTATCAATAGGTTGTGGGGGCAAGCAAAACCAGGGTTTTTTCAGTGATGCTTGACGATGGAGATTTCATGTTGGATTAGATTTTGTGTTAAATTTAATAAAGTTGAAGGATTGATTAAGAAGATGGTTGGAAAAATTTGGTTTACAGGGATTGAAGTAAGGTTTTTCTAAGTAAAGTTTTCTCTCCCCTTCCCAATTTTTGAAATTCATATTCCTTAGGTTGCCTGTAACAGAGTTTTAAGCCTTCTTTATTCATTTCCTTGCTTCCAAAAATCCACTAAATCCACGTTTTACATCAGCAATATTACAAAATAATCAACCATTTTTAATATTGTGCATATAAAAATGCTTGGAAAGCACCCTGGTGTGTTGTACACTAGTGATGTAGTGCGTCAAACACAATGTAACTTGTGACGTTAACAGATATTCACAAACATTGGTGTATTTTAACTTCTAGGAACTGAACCAAAGATTTTTGTATCATAGAAAAATATTCACTCAAATAATATTGAAATAAATGATCGCTTTAACTATTACTAATGTAATAAATATTATAATTAACAACATTTGTTTTAGTAATAAGTAAACAGAATTGGATCTTCATTCGAAGGAATTATTTTTGTTGTGATAATAGTGAAATATTTTTTTTAAGAATTTTGCAACGTCATTTAATATCTACGGAGGAGTGTTAATTATGAGATGTCCTTTATAGAGAAGTTTAAAAAAAACAAAGAGATAGATATTTAGAGCTAGATAGAATTGGAGGGTGGATGTGAGTTGTGGTTGGGTTATATTTAGGAATTATGTTTTTGACTCTTTAAATTTGATAGATCATATAATAAATGATAGGTCATATAAATCAATGACAACTAATCAAAATGACCAGAGTGTTACCTCATCACTAATGATTTCTAAACATGTTGGTATAGTGTTATTTATCTCTTTTATGTGCTTGACTTAGAAATATTTGTTTGATAAAAACATCCTATATTTGTGCAAATACAAAATCAAAAGAACCATCTTTTTTCTTACTTGCAAATTAAACATTTTTCTTTTCTTTTTATTTTGGTAAAATTTAAGATACCTAAAAAGTATTAACAGATGAAATAGTTAAATTTATAGAAAGTAACAAATTAAAATGACTGATTCTAGATTGAGGGCTCACGGCACCCCCATACCTCCACACTTGGAAGTTTATCATTTTTTGTGATAGCTTACTAGCTCTTTAAATCTTTCGCCTTTTTCCTCCCCATGACTAGTTCTAGCTCAAATGTTTCAAAAAAAAAATTCTAATTTTTTGCATGAAGGTAACGATTAATTGGGCAGATAATAATTGTCACGAAATTTACTTTTTTATGTAATTTCCGATTTTAGTTTGAATATATTAATAAAATAAAACTCCACATGTTTGTTATTTAGATATTTTGTTTATTTACCATTGGGGTGGTTGCCTCAGTTAAAGCTTTATAAGGCAATTGGCTTTATTACAGAATCCTCATCTATGATGTTATCTTATAAACAGACTTTATTGACCTTCCAATAGCTGAGTGAACTTCCTGCTACAGACACCAAAATATTATTTGCCATGCTGTGATTATTGAAAAGCAATCAAACCAATCAAATGGCTTTAAGAAATCTTTTAGTCCTTTCTTTATTTGATTTTTTCTCAATGAATGAATAAATAATTCCTAGCCTTAAGACCGTTTTCGTTAAATTTTCCCTGCTCCCGAACTTAGTAGTTTTGAACATGTTTATAAATGATAAATTTCATTGGAGGCAAAATTCCTTTCTCTTTTTTTAGTTTTGGTGAAGGTTAAAAGAATGCAGTGTAATATTGGAAAACTTGTTTTATTAAATCATTCATTTGATATAAACTGTGTCTTCATTCTTTAGTTTAGATTAATTTATATCATATATATAGATATATTATATGCATGGCTAGTTTTCGCCAACCTTTAATACAGTGTTATAGAAGATGTATTCGTAGTTTCTCTACACCTACAGGTAAGCTTAATAATGTCACCCTATGTCCATTCTGATAAAAAATGCTTTGAAGCTTTTTTATATAAAACCTCAACCCCTTAAAAATATGATTGTGTGAATATCAGGTAGTTTTTTACATGTTTTTAGATTGACCCATTCAAATTTTCATTTCATGCACTAATTCTCAGACAGGACAGCATTTATGAACCTTAAACCTTTCATGCAGGTTTGGGTAAATTATTTCAAAATATTTACCCCAAAAAATCTTTTTATTTTAAGGTATGTTAATAAACTAATTAAGCTTACTTAAAATCGAAAAATTCCGCTTTATGCATTTTGTTTCATGGGCTTACCGCAAGCACACTTACTTTATCTTATGATACGTGCAAAACTTATTAAAGGATTTTTTTTTTATTTTATTAAATTTATTAAATTAAAGGATTTGATTTCAGGGTAGTCTCGACAAATGGAGAAGTTTTATCAAGTGTTGTTTTTAAATCACCCACTAAATAATTCCTACAAAAATTCTCAACACAAAGTTATTTAGTGGTTTGAAATATTTTCAAAAATCTCTGAAACTATTCTTGTTGCTATTATTTTATCGTCAACCGGTGATTATTTTATCTTAATAAAAAAATAAAAACTTCAACACATCACTTTAAACTAATGAAAATAAAAAAATAAAAGATATATGTTTCAGAAATATGAGATTTTTAAATTAGATTATTTATTGTTAGATCTTATCTTACTGTTTGTATGGCTATATTAGTTGAATCATACTTTTAAATTCTATAGCAAAAACATTTTAAAAAATGGTTTTAAATTTCACAAATATAATTATATAAAATAAATATTTTAGAGGAAGAAATATAATTTTATTGTTCTAAAATTTTATTTCTTTGTCTAAATTTTACTGCTTTTTCTATAATGGAGTACTCTAGCTGAAGAAGAGACTACAGAATTAAAATATTATATAGATATTATTCAATCTTTTTTTTTTTTTTTTTCTCGCACTCCTCCTTTTTCAAAAATGCCACTCCAATTAATCCACAATTTATAATCACAAGCGGAGGAGAAATCTGCAATCAAGTAAAACAATTTCTGGTAATTCCTTTTAGTCAAAGCAAGATGTGATGTGATTTTTTTGGATTTTTGTATGAAGAAATGAAATTTTGGTTCGATATCCTAAAGAAAAAAAAAATATTTGTTTTTTGTTGTTTCATTTTTTTAATAAAAATAGAAACTGTTACAAATAAAAATTATAAATGCAGCGGTCGGTCAAGATTTTTAAAAATTTTCAACCGCCCTGTGGATCGAAAACATTATTTAGGATTGAGGATCTATTTATTTAGGATGACCAAATAATAGTAATATTGAGTTAACACGATAATTATCTTTATTTTTTGGGTCCTAACGGTAATGATATATGAAATTTAATTTTGATTTTTAACTGTTTTTATTTTTCAGGGGCTTCTCTGAGATAACCACAAAAAAGATCATTAGCCTGTGTTGAGGGTTAAGTGTTTTTATTTTGGGCCTAATTGTGATGGCATTTGAAATTTGTAATAGCTTTTCATGATGCTGATTGAAATTTAAAGTTTTATTGTAATACAAGAAAAAAATATTTCAATTACCGTTATTTTAATGTCAGATTAAGGTTTAGCAAGGCCTAAGAATGCCTGAGGTTTGTTATTTTGTTATACCTGATTGCAAGTGTAATTAATTGTTTTTCTGATAAGTAATATTTGTGACGTAAATGCTTGTTGCAGATATTTCACTCCTTTGAGTAAACCAAAAAATTTCACGCTTCAAATGTTATGGGTGAAGAAAAGCAAGACAACACTTTTGAGCTTTAAACTTTATAGGTGGCTATGTCTTTTTTTAGGAGAAGATGAGCAAAATTAACAGTTATTCTCAAATTTTCGATTTTGTAACAGGGTTCGAGTTATTTGATCTTTTTTTAGTTATTTATATCTTTTTACCTTCTTTTTATCGTTTCATAATATACAAAATAAATGTTGTGGCTTCTTCTTTTTTTCAGAACGTCATGAAAAACTTATTAAAAATTTACTAACAAATATATATGAAAGTTAAAACAATTTCTTTGGGTCATATACAACAAAGTCACTTTTTTTCTCAATGTGTTGTTATCTACATTATATAATGTATATTAAACATTAATGTATAGCTCTACTGTAAATACCTTTTATATTATCAGTTTACTTATGCAATGATTGGTTGCCTGCCTAACTTCTACTCTCTAATTCAAACTAATTACAACGTCTGTAGTACATTTACCATGATTTTTACTACTTAAAAACATGAGAAATATTTTGTAGAGATTGAAAAAGTTTGTTCTTTTAGTTTGTTAATAATTGGTCATCTCACCTTATGGATTGAGTTTTTATCAAGAGTTAGTAATTAGCTCAGAATAGAGAATAGTGGTAATCTTTGAATTTGGTTTCCATTAATATAAGCCATTAATTCAGCACTGCCAACCTGGAATACCGTGAAAAGTTAGGAAATTTAGACAGTCTTAAGACTCAAGAAATTGTAAAATAGAATTGCTAAATCTGATCCAAAGTCTGGGAAAATTTAGAAAATTGTATTTATTCAAATTCTTTCAAAATTAGTAGGCTATGGATGGGATAATTTACTCATATAGCAACTGAAATTTATATCTTAATTAATAAATAACTTGCAAAATTAAATTGATTTGAGAAGAAAATCACATCTTCTGTTTTTAGTTCAGTGCACTGCAGCTAAATATCTAAAGAAGGTTGTTATTTTACCCGATTTTACAAACCTAAATTTGGAATACTAAATTTGGAATACTATTTGGAATACTACATGAGATTAAATTGGAACTTTCGATAAATAATATGTGATATATCTATGATTTCCTAAAATTTTAACAGGTAACTAAAAATTTTTATCTTTTTAACAGGTAAGGAAAAAAGTTCTAGTACAAATCAACATTTCGTTAGACCAATTGATCGATTCTGGTTAAAATTTACTCGGACATTACCTGGGAATGAGATTGGGAAAGAAGTCAGGTAAAAATGCTTTACAACCTATGTAGCATAAAAAAAAAAGTATTTACTTGGTAAATACTTAATAATTATAAAAGAGTTATGTTCTGTAACGACTGTCTAACCTTCTTAAATAATTTTCTCATTCACAGTTTTACCATTAATAGCTTGACCCTTATAAAATTCTAAATTTAAACTGATTACCTTCAATACTTATCATGCGAGAGAGTTTTTCCCTTAACATCTATGGGCTGAGTAACACTGGGAGAGCAGATAAATCCTGATAAATGATTCGGGGCATGTTCATCCCTGACCTTAAATATGACATATACATGAAGGAATCCTTTTCCTATTTTAAGATATATCTAAACCCTAAATTATTAAGTTTGCTTGTTTTTAAATTCTTATCTTCTGCGAATTTCTAGTATTTAGGAAAACAAAACTATCAAGTAACCTATCAACTGATGTTTTCATCAAAAAGTTTTAAAACATAATGTAAATTTTTGTTATTTGATTATGTAATTAATGCATTGTTTTTTGAGCCCGAATCTGTTATCTCCCTAGGGTAGTAACAGCTTTGAGGTCAAAATTCTCACCACTTGGAACAAATTTTAAAGGAAAATCCCACTATAATGGAGCCAAAATTAAATGCTAACTTTCCACCTCTTTAATAGAACCTTGATTTGATTATTGCATTTGTAACATATTTTAGGGCAGTTTCCAGTAAGTAACAAACTCTATTTCTCATTTGCAAATACGGTAAAAAATCTCACATTTCAGATATCAGGAGTCCATGCAACGATCAGTAAGATGAGTTGAAGTTAATGACTGAGACATATCGAAGTTGTAGTTGTCAATACTAGAAAGGTTAATTGTTCTAAAGAAAGGTAGCCAGTCAGTGTGGTAGATGTTGAAGTCTTCAAAAACAAAGGTATTATGGATGAATTATTAAAACCTCGTCAATTTTTTTCACAAATTGAGTTGATTACACTGCAGGACTTTGTGGAATTAGAGCAGTATAAGAAGAAAAGATAACTAGCTGGTCGACTGTCGTTAACAAATGTACGACTCATCAGGGTTTTCAAGAGAGATTTCGCGAGCTACAGGCAGATTGTCGCAGACAAATATGCCAAGGCCACGCATATGAAAAGACGATTCCTTGTAGTTGATGTGAAGGTTATCAGGTACAATAAACTCATATGAACTGAGGGAAAAATCAAGATTTTAACCCGTTAAGCTTCTCTGACGTAATATTACGTTGTTTAACCAAAGTTTAAACAATGCCTTGTTGAGGCACCTTCAGTGTCAATTTCCGCTCCAGACATAGTGCGTTAGAATCCTAATTAAGTTCTGACATCCCTCATCATCAAAAGGTAACACTTTAAGGGATTAAGAATTGCTATATTGAATTTAACGCTTTTTGCTACGCTTTCGAAGATAAAATCATGACTAGGCAGTCAAAGAGAAGGGTCTGCAGGTTCTTTCTGGTTAAAATTCATTTAGGGAATTAGAGGATACTCTCTACTATGCTCTTAATTTCTGATGATTGATTGTACATTTAAAAGTCATGGTAAGATTCACATGGTGAAAAATGGATAAATTATAAAGTTCTCTAATTTACCATATGCCGACACAACAACGACAACAACAAAAAAAAAATTTATTCATCAATTTCCTTCATTACAGTTAAATAGGCATCCTGTGAGGTTGATAAATAAGTATTTAGGCTTTTAGTAATTTAAATATTTAGATCTTAGGTTTGAGTCCTGACAGATAAGTGGTTATTTATTCTTAAAGATTTTTTTTAGAATATAATAGAATGTAGGTTTATCCACACTTTCGATCTGCGATCGTATTTTCCCTAGGGATTTTCAAGTGACCTTTAGTTAAAAAGAGTCTTACTATACTAAGGTTCTTGATGAAACAAGTTTTTGACCTGAAATTAAAAATTTTTTTGAATATGAAATCTAGCTTTGGGCGAATTTAATATTTCTGACGGATAGACAAAATAATTTAGTAAACAAGCAAGGGTGTAGTAAATTATATATCGCATGTTTTTTAAAGATGGCAAGCTGGTGGATATTTTTAGCATATTTTTTAAATGTTCTCGTCATTTAATTGGGATAAAAATTTTCAAGAGTTACCCACTATAAAACCTCCCTCCATCCCACTTACCCACCAAAAATGACTAACATGATTCAAAGTGAACCTTTCCCTGCAACCCGCTTCCTGATTACTTGGTAGGATAATATATTGGCACAATTAAAGGTTTGAGTTATCTATTTTTTGACAGTTTTCAGTAATAGAGTCATTTAGAATATTTTCTCAGAGCAAAGTCATTACATACCTACCAGTACTTAACTTATTTATAAAGTATCATGCCTACTTAAATTTAATTAAAATTTTTCTTGAATATTATATTTTTTTTTTTTTAGCCATGCTATGATGTTACGAGCAATTGAGAGACGTCGTATTGCTACGAACCTAAGTATCATGCTTGCTGGTGTATTAGTTGCATTTTTTACGCTGCGAGCCTCGCAAACAAAACGCAGAGCAGTGCTAGATGATTTAATCAACGAATAGCTGGTAAAGCCTAGAGTGGTGCGTGACAAAAATATTGGTATAATGGTATTTTGCTATTCAACAAAACTGCTATTTTTTTGTTATATTTTTCAAATTAAGGTTGCACAGGTGTGGCTGAAGTCATGCATTATGTCGCTCAAAATTTCCTGTAATAATTGAATTTACGTCATAAACTTAAAAAGCTTTTTTGTTAACCTATGTGCTCGCGTATTAAAACCTGCACGAAATTAAAGTATTTTTATGTCAAGTTTCAGTATAACAATAACTAGCACATTTTCGTAACCACTGGTGCGTTACAGCTGATGGAAAGCATTTGTCACCTCAGCCCGCCGCCATTTTGAAATAATTGATTAAAAAGATATTAACGTTAGTGACAGTATAAACATATTTGAAAACAGCATAACAGCATCTAAGTGACTTGAAAGGTAAATTTAATCTATGATTAATTAAATGCTTCTCTCTAGATATAGCGTACAAAAAATAAGTTTTTTTTTAACTTTCTCGTGGGACTGACTATATTTAAGAGAAGGTCTAATGAAGACAAGACCTAGGTTTTATTGTGCATTTCCTATCATTTAATTGTTTGGCTTTTTTTAAATATAATTTTTATATTTAGTTTATATTGTTTGTTTTGATGATAAGATAAAATTTACTTTTAAAACAATAATCTGTTTATTGGAATATTTTAATTTTGAAGTTATGGTTGTAACCCCCGAAAAAATAACTTAAGGAATGCAAACGAATGTAAAGTTGTTTCTTACATATTATATAATACTGGTCAAATTAGCTTCAAAAAAAAAATTTAAAATGGCTGATGATCATTACATGTTATTCTGTAATTTAAGCGGGACGATTTTTTATAAAAAAGTAGGTGACACCTGCAACAAGACAGCAATTAGGAAGAATTTTTTGACTGGTATTTTGCAAGTGAAATTTAAAACCAAGCAAAAAAATATTTGATCGTTTTGAAATTTTCGGAACTAATATATATATAACACTTCAAACATTGGTAAAACATGTAATAGAGCTTTTGGATATTAAGGAATATACTTTTCAAGTGTTTACGACGTTTTTCTGTGCCTAATTATCCACACGCTTTCTTAACAACGACTTTGTTTGTTGTATTTTCAATGTATTAGGTGGATATTACATCACCCTGTTTAGCGTAAAAGTTTGGGCAATTTAGACAAACAGCATCCAATAAGAAAGTATAATCAATGCGATCTTCGACACCTTAATCTGCTGAAAATATAACTGGTTATAGACTTGTTGATATACAGATTGTTTATTTTATATTTTGCATGTCAGCATGCCCTTGTGGAAAACTGAAACTAAAGGAGCTCAATTCAAAAAAAAAAAAGGTTTGGCTGCATTCTTGCTCTTGAATTGTCAACAATGCAGCTAATTTCATGAACTTTATACGTCTGCATCCAATGATAATGCTTTTGATATGAATGAACAAGCAGTTTTAGTATTAGAGCATGTGGCCAAGGGCATGCTGGTCTTGATAAGTTAACTTCTTTAAAGAATATGCCCGAACTTACGACCGCAAAAAATTATGACAAAATAATATAAAAATGAGCAGTAGTTGTTGAAAATGTAGTAAGAGAAATTATGCAAGTTTCAAATCGCAAATGTTGAACCAGACAACACTTGATACTTCAGTATCACTACAGTACATTGCAAAGAATAAGTTATTCTTCATTTATCCGTTGTTGATACAAATTGCAAAGTTAGAGCGTGTTGGACATGTACAAAAAAAAAGTTGGACATGTACAAAAAAAAAGTCAGTTGTCTTTTACATAACTTAAAAACCTAAAAAACAGTTGGTGCCGATACAGGTGCCGTGACAGAGCGAATAAGACAAAAAAGTTGTACAGACGGCCCAGGTTTACGTTACCAATTATTTTGAAACTCAAACCAACATTTGAGGATTTAAATGATGAAAACTTACTTTCAAAATATCTACATGGACTCACACAAAACCATAATGAATGCTTCAATCGAACAATTTGGGATCGTATGCCAGCCACAATATGTTTCACTCACAAAACTTAAATTTGCTTTTTATGATGCATTTAGATTATTTATTAATTTAGAAAAATGATATGTGAGTTAAAGCTAAAATAAAAAGAAAAAGAAAAGGATGACAAAAATAGTGAAAAAGCCGGCATTTCTTATGAAGCTGGATCATTTTTATTCATGTTTTATAGATATAAAACAAAGCTTTGTAGAAATGAGTTTAAATCGTTTTATTTGTTCTTTAATAACAGTTTTGGTAGGAAAAAAAATTGTTAATACTTTAACAGACATTATCTCAAAATACTGGCGATAATATCTCAAGAACCGTCTCGTGAAATTTCATAAGATTTTCAGCAGTTATTCATAGTGGTCTCTATATTATTGGAAACGATTTTTGCTTAAAAAATAATTTTTCGGAATGACCTATATGCGCCAAACTTACCGGCCTTTCACGTGACATATTTTCCTCTGAAAACGGATAGATTTTCTGTTATAAGATCTTTTTGACAGTTATATTGTATTAAATTTACCTTACCAACACCCTTAGCAACGGGATTAACTTGGTTATAACACCATTTGACTGCTTGTAAAACCCAAAAAGCAAGAGAAGTGTATTTTTTATGCTCTTCACGTGCATTTTTTCTATTAGGTACGCTTTTTTTGCGTTTTTAGTCGATAATATTTAAATACTGATAATTTGAATAATTTGATTTGGATGAGAAGTTTAAAACAAATTTTTGTTCGGAGACCAATTTTGGAATTGTCAGTAAATAGTGCCATTCTTCATTTCAATGAAGGGTGTTATGGGTTTTTAATGGCGTTTGGATTATATGGCGTTGTTTGTTTGACTAAATTATCAGCAAAATCAAACAGACATAGCTTCGATAACTCGAACAAAAAGAAATCACGTGTGGACTAGTTTTTCGTCAATTCTAATCAGCCATAACTGGTCGTTTAAGAGAAAAAAATCTTTGTATAATAGGTAATACATGAAGAGATTATGATAACAAAAACTCTATGGGAGAGACCTTTTTAATACTATGGTAACCACCTTAAAATTGTGATTTAAGCAGATTACTTTTCTTTCTTTTTTTTTATGTTTTTAGTTTCCAGTTTTATATCATCACACATCAGAAAAAATTATATTTTCAATACAGTAAATCATTTCTGCATTTGACAAAGATACATTTTAATAAACAAAAATAAAACAAACAAAAAAATAAATACATTAATCTTTAAGGCTAGGATAGGCACAAAATGTGTCTGTTGTGACAATTTTTCAATTGTGATCCCTCGACGTGATACACGCAAGTAAAAAAATAATAAAAAGTAAAAACTGTAGTTAATTTCTGTAGATATGCGGTTCACCTTATCAGGTGAACTCAGATATAGATCTTTAATTTTATGCTTTAAAATGTTGTAACTTTTATTGTTCTTAACTTTATTAAATAGTGAGTTCCAAATCGTCCCTAAATTTCCATAAAAGAGACAAAATTTGCCCATATTATGTTCAACATAGAGGAGCACACTATTTCAAATTGCTATTTCGCAATGGAATTAAAGAGGTGTCAGATAGTTGGAATATTTCAGACATGTAGTGAAAGTTAGAGCTGACGCAGAATTTAAAAGAATGAGCACCTATGCATTGATTAACTCTCATTTTGACAGGAAGCCAACTAACTTTTTTGAACTGATCAGTGCCGATATGGAATCTATTATTTAAGTCAAGACACTTATTTTGACCAGCTCTTAGTCGGATTTTTATTGATTCGTTTAAATCTAAATACCAGGCGACACAGGCATAGTCAAATTGTGGTTAAATCAATGCGTTGCATAAAGTACGTCTCAGATATGGTTTTAAAAAAGAAGTATTTGTATATAAAAATTTTAGCTTAGAATTATTTTATTTAAAAAATTCTGTGCCATCAATTGGACGTTTAAAGTTTGGTCTAATATACACCCCATGTATTTGACAGATGGTATGTTGATTAATGTATATAATTCTATAACTGATAACAAGAGGGCACGCAGTTTTAGCTCTAGTTTTGCTAGAGAAAAAATGCATTTAGCTTGATCTTCCCGAAACTGAATACTAAGTTTATTGTCCACAAACCATTCACAAATAGTTGAAAAGTTCCTATTAAAAAATTCAATGTTTTTAACATCCTCGTGTTGAAAAATAAGACAAAAGTCATCTGCATAGAGAAGTAATGCACAGCTTATTGATTGTGGCATGTAATTTATTTAAAGAAGAAACAAGAGTGGACCAAGAACAGAATGTCGAACATCACGTATAACACGTTCTTGGTCAGTAAGTATTTAGTCTATTTCTACTTTAAATTTCTTATTAAAGAGGTAAGACTTAAACCAAGTAACCACATTTTGAGAAAAGCTTACGTACTTTGATTTTTTTAATATTGATTTATCGATTGTATCAAACGCCTTTTGAAGGTCAATTAGAATCATTCCATTAATTAGAATCTTTCCATTAGTTAGAATCATTCCATTAATTAGAATCATTCCATTATGCTGGCTTTTGTCAACGCCCACAGAAATTTTGTTGTGAAGATAAGACAGACATGTATCTGTCGAAGATTCTTTCCGAAATCTAGATTGAAACTTTTAAATTATGTTTTCTCTTTCCATATAATCCCTAGTTTGCGCTTCAATAACATTTTCAAATTTTTTTGAAATGCATGGTAAAAGTGAAATTGGCCTGTAGTTTTTTGGGTCGCCCTTGCTACCTTTTTCACACAATGGAATTATTTTTGCTGTTTTGCATTCATTTGGAAAACTATTAGTAACAATTGAAAGATTTGCAATTTTTGTTAGAGGTTATATGATAGAGACACATCAAACATAAAAGAAACGTCATCAAAACCTGGAGATTTACTGTTCGCTATGCCCTCTAAAATAGACTTAATCGTTTTCTCATTAACATTCTTAAAACTAAATTCATTAGTAATGTGAAGTGTAGAATAATATTCTGAAATTTTGTTAGAAAATCTATGTGATGCTCTAGGTAAAAACTTTAGTAACTCAGACAAAACATTTCCAAAATAACTTTTAAAATGTTAGGAACTTGCTGTTTGTTGAAAAAAAATCCATTATTACTTTTTAAACAAAAATTGTCTTGAAAACTTGAAAATTTAGCTTTAATAAATCCAACATCTTTTAAAGATTTTCGCAGTTCTTTAGGTCGACCTATGTTCTCCCTCAGTTCATTTGTAAGGTAAGTGTATTTTCTCTTTCTAACAGTACCAAGAACGCCATTTTTGGCTTCATTATGCTAAAACTTGTACACATCAGACTTATTTCTTTTAAATTGCTTATAGAGCTTGACACTGATTCTAATTTTTTCTGCTACTTCTCCATCAAACAATACATGCGAATTCATTTTTATTTTACTGGTTCGTAAAAGGTACGATGTTATATATCACAGATTTAAACTTCATTAAAAAATCAGAGTAAGCTGAATTGTTATTGGTAAAACATTGAAAGTCGGGAAAGTTAACCATTGACAAATTTTACTATTTCGTTACCTGTAACAACATAAAAAAAAACTGCTTCGCTTAAATCACAGAATCATATATTGTGGTATTGCATACCAAATACAAGGTTGTGGTAACAATCCAAATTCAAGATTTTTTGGCCGGTGTAGACACGGTAAATGTTAATTCTTACCTTAGCAACCGCTACCATAGCAACCGCCACCATTTTTTTATTTTTTTTGGGTTGTATCAACAAAAATTCTATCGATTGATACAATAATCATTCCATAACTTATATTGCTCTTGAAATATTTTTCTCAGTGTGTTTCAACCCTTGAATCACTGAAAATTTCATAGAAAAAGAAATAGTGAACTAAGTTAAATATGAGCTATGTATGGATACTCAATGCTATATGCTTTCAATGTTAGTTGTTTGAACATTGATGTCATCTGTTTCAAACTGAAAATTTGGAAAACTGTTAGTTTGTCTTAATTTCCCAAACTTTCATGGAATATCTAGCAATGGTAACAACAGCTTAGTGCCTAAAAAGATATTTTTCAGAACATCTTTTCTTCTTATGCGATTTAGATAAGTTGAAAGTATCTAAAAAAAGTATTTTTGAAAAATCATGTTTTTTTATCATGTACCTTATTGGGAGTGAAAAAGTGACCAAATTTTTTCAAGGAACAATATTTTTTACCAGTTTTTTTTTCTACCGATTAACTGTTTTTTACAGAGTTTTGGTTTTCTCAATTTTGTACGTAAAAATAAGTATTTACCTTAGAAATTTAAGATTTTTCGACTTTAATGACGGGAAGACGAATGGTAAAGTTCAACATGCAAATCATATTTTTTAATGAAAAGTCTTAGCAAAATATTACAATAATAATTTCCAAGCAACAAAGTAACAATAATAATGATTTTCCATCATTAATTCAACTAAAAACTAGTAATGTAATTTTTACAAGCACTGATTCAACTGCCTATGTAATACCAGACACCCTGAATCCATCGAGGATAATTTTTTTTTACCTGCATAGTATAACTCAGAAATTCAGCAAGTATGCTTTACTTTCTACTCAACAAAGCCAAGAGATACTTGAATGTCTGTAGCCGGTATACCTCCTTGAACGTCTGTAGCCGGTATACCTCCTTGAACGTCTGTAGCCGGTATACCTCCTTAAACGTCTGTAGCCGGTATACCTTATTCGAAGAATTTTTGTGAAATCTGCTCGGAGAACCATTCATTACGCTTTTTTGAAATGAAAGATTTTGCCAGTTTGTTTACTGTGATGTCAAAATCGATTGCACGGTTTAAATCCTTGATTACCTTCTTAAAATCGTCATCAAAGTTTAAAAACAGGCTACAGTCTTCAAGAATGGTAATGACGTTCATTAAACCATTGAAAGCTGGCTTGGTCAAGCATTCGGTTGGTTGCTCTTTGTCGTCAAAATCCTCTTCATCATAGGCATCATGAGCACGTCCACTAACTTTGGCAATTAAATCTGCATCAAATATGTTGCCAGTAACAGAGATCTTGAAGTTATTAGTGATTAGTTCATGTGAGGTCAATTCAAAGCGCTGTAAAATCTTGATTGGCAGGGCAATTATCTACGATTAAGGCGATATTCCTCTTTTGGCACCAAAATTTCAGCAAGGTCTTTAACCCACTATTTTAATAACTCCAACTCTTTGGTTGAGCACGGTAACGACATGGTAACGACAATACCTTGAATTTTTAGATTTTCCTATGACTAACACCCAGTTTTTAGTCCTTTGTATTCATTCCCTGCGGCCATCCCTGCCAAACGAACCTCGCTTTTCTTTCATCCACTGAATTCGTCTTTCTTGAAATGAAACGTTTTGTTTGGTAAAACAAACCAAATTCATCGGCGTTGAAGATATTTTCAATTGGCTATCTGGAAAAAATTTTTGGCATTGTGGTTTCAAGATATGGATCCGTCATTTCTTCGGTAACCGACTTGGCTTCCCACGAATTAGTTTCAAACGATAACACACCTACCTACAGAACCATACCTATAGAAAAACATAAAATTGAGATTCAATACTGCAACATGTATTAAGCCATATTACTATATCTCCTTTTTTCGTTACGCGTTGCATGTTTTTTCTTTTAAATATTCTGAAAACACCTATCGTTGTAAAACTATCGATTTAAGACATACTCGAAAAGATAGTTGTTATTTTGGAAAAACTAATATGAAATCGAAGCTTTTGTCATAGGTCAGCATGCATATAAACAAACATGGACGCCTTTCATTGGAGAGAAATTAAATGCAGCAATGTAGTCGAATAACGTCAAGGACAAATATGCAGAGGCAATATTTCAAAAAGAGAAAAACAATGCCACAGGGACCTGAAAATTCATTCGAATTGTAGAGATTCTCAAATTAGAGACTTGAATTATGGAAAGTAAATTATAAGAGTTTACTAAGGAATTTTCACGGTAACTTTAAATTTGTTGGAACTATAGAAATATTCGAACCACGGGATTTGAATTAATTCGAGAGAGTAAACTGTAGTTGAAATTAAATTAAAGGGGACGAAGAAGAAGAACAGCGTGGGGGAATAGATCAGAGAGACAGAGAACAGAGAGAAGGAGAACATGGACTACTATTGCTAATAATAAAATGTGTTTCTCCATAACTATGGATACATATAGTTTCCGTTCTTAATTATAACTAACATAAAAAAATTAAACTGGTGACTTAATGATAAAAACTATTGACAGCATATAGAAAGGGAGAGGATGTTGACAACTCTAGAGGAATCTGTCCTGCACCCACAGGCCTTTTTACTTCTATTTTGTTCAATTTATTTTTTTTCAAGAACTTACTTCAAAACTTAGCAAAAAAAACATCAAAATAAAAAAAGAATAAAAAAACAAAAGAAGGAAATGAAAACCTACATAAGTAGTTTATTGATTTTTATTTTAGTGGCCAAATAATAAAAAAAAAAAAAAAAAATAAAAATGCCAAAATATCCATGTTGTTGTCAGACTCTAAATATAAAGAAAGAAATATCTAAATATAT
>JAUZNK010035593.1:0-18036 GCA_035046665.1 Euphysa ruthae
TGGATTGTTTACCATCTCTCACAGGACCAACTGGGTGAAGTTTGTCAACTTCTCTGTGAATTTCTTCAACATGAAGAAGACCCACACTTTCACTGAGTATTGGCAATAGGTTTTTTTTGTTGCTCCACACTCAAATTATCCGCAATAAGGCACGACCTTCGTAAACATTGTTGAAGTTCATCGACTTTTTTGTTAAAAACTTCATTAACGTGAGTTGACACATGTCTGACTTGCTCACAGCTCATCAAACGAGATTCAAGATCGTTTACCTTTTTTATTAATTTGTCTATTTGGTGTTGATGCTCTTCAATCTTTTTTTTTTTTGTTGTTTAAACCTTTGATCGTTGGAAGGGACTGGCATCTTGTAAGATAAGTTAATTTCGTTGAAGTTTTATAAGTTATTTTTTGTTTTTGATAAGTGATTAGAAAGGTAATGGTGTATATTTGAGGTTTGAATGTTGAAAAATTTTTTTTGCGGATGATGATTTTAAAGCGCCATGTTGGTTCGAAAGCCGGCAACCGAAAAATTAGAAATTTTTGATATTTGCTTCATTCTTAGGTAGATGAAGCAAAAACAGACCAAATATCGATGTTTTTGACAAAAAATTTTCAGTTTCATACTTTTCCAAAATTTTCATCTCACATAGTTAGTAATAAACAAGGCTTATAGACTTTTTCAAGTATTTTTTGAGAATCGCTCATTATTTCGCTCTAGCCTTTTTAACTGGTGTTCATAGTTTATAAGGCAACGAGACTGGATTCTTGGTACGAATTCTCGGGAAAAACGACCTTAGATTAACGTAATTAGATTTTTGTGCAAATTTTTTTAATAGATATTTCCGAAATTTTGATGCCACAAAACACGCGAAAGTCTTCATTTTTAAGTTATCTTGAAATTTGGTCGTTATTTTTTCTTAATTTCTTGTCTCCTGAAGTTAAGAGTTTACTGTCCAAATTGCACAATAAAGCCAAATTTTAAAGATTCACAATGGTTCAATGTTTGGATAAACAATTCGAAAACAAACCAATATTAAAAAATTTTTGGAGATTTTCGCTCACTGTCATTTTCTGGTGTTACTTGTTATGTTCTTTTCTTTTTTTTTTTCTTTTTTTTTTGCAGTAGTAGTGGATAGTATGGTGGATGCATTGTCGCACTGCCTGACAACATATTCATAAAGAATTACGTTTCAATAATAAAAAATAAATGCAAAAGGTCTGATTTGACAAACTTCGACTAATCGTCTTGTTGATTGACAAGTGTTAAGTTTTTCGATTTTTCAAATCATTCGAAATGAAATGAAATCTTCTCTATGTCAGAAGTAAAAATTAAATAGATTTTTTTTTTTTATTATTATGAAATTATAGATTATTGAAACAATAAATGTAAAAAAAAGTTTATACATAGAGTAACAAAATAAATAATGTACATGACAAACACGAAACATAAATACACATAAAATATAATGTTATTATGTTTAGTCTGTATATTGCTTTATTATGAAACAAGTATCATATGCATCAAGAAAACCTTCAAAAAATTCAAAATTTACCTTATAAAGCCTCATAATTGAATTACATTTCAAACATTTAATTAAATAAGGAAATACGCTTAAATACTTTTTTATATTTAGGAGAGACACTGCCGTATACAACAGAAAGTTCGGAACTGTTTTTCACTTTGGTTGTTTTTATTAAAGGTATCACTACTATTACGCTGCTTATAGAAACCTTCATATGTTTCGATATGTGGTGTATTTATGGTCAGCTCATTTGCTTTGGTTTTTCACGTAAGTTATAAACTTGATCTTTTGTATTTTGCGCTATATTGTTGGTTTAATTAGGTATTAGGACAATTGCCCTCCCCTTAGGAAAAAATTCTCTCGATAATTTCAGTCAAAGTTATCCGTTGAAGAAATTTTTGCACTTTCGAGCGCTAAATTAATAAAAAAGTTATTTTAAGAGGAATTCCATTGACTTCTGTAAAGTTTTAGTAATGTTAATTTGATTTGAAAAAATGAAGCAACAATAAATAACATAGCTTTAAAAAAAATCAGGACATTTCCTTAAATTTTACGCAATGAGGCGGAAATTTAAAATCATTAATTGCACTAAAAATTTTACAACAAGCCTGAATAGATATTTATGCAGTAAAGGTTGATATATTGGGTCATAAATCATTCAAAAAATTCCATATGACATGATACCTTGGCAGGTAGATGTTGAAAACAATTTCTTACACGAAGCAATATATTTTTTTTGAAAAATTTTCAACAAGGCAAAATACGGGTGTAAATTTCAAAATATTTTAACTAAAAAATTTTTTTAATTTTGATAACTTTGAAAACTAATTTCAAAATTAAATCTACGGTTATTGGCTATTAGAGTATTAACTTCATATTTGTTAAAGGACCAAATAAATTCAGCAAAATTCATTCTATAAACAGGGAATAATCTAGAAAGATAGGACAGGGTCCGATAAGAATAAAAAAGGTCATTGTTTCTAAATAAATTGTCTAAAATAGCATTATTATTAACAAATAACTGAAAAAGGACACATTTCTTGCTAGTTTTGCAGCGTCCGATCATTGGACCCTAATATGCTTAAATTAGGGTCTGATTAATCAATAACTTTTATCACAAAAAATATAGATTTACTTTATGTTAAAAAGAAAATTTCTAAAGTGTAAAGTTTCTGGCCTTGTTTAAATTATAATTTTCAAAACTGATAAATCAAATTAAAAATTTTGAATGGAAAGCAGAAATAATTCTTATTTACAATATATATTCAGTTTGAGAGCCATTGGCGTATTGTTGCTTAATTGTTATTGAATTTAACTATAATTATTGTATCAATTATGTAGAGTAATTCCTAAAATGACAACGAATATAGCTGAAAACTACCTCTTACTTTTGTAACATGCGCCAAAGAAATAAAATGGTAATAGGGTGTGTGAGACAAGTAAAAAGTATGGCGGAAATAGAAATTTTAGTACCACTCACCCACCATGCATCGCACGTTAGTATAGCTATTATTACGATTATCAACATTTAATGCAATTATTATATGGTGTTAGTTATTATTTATAAACACCCAGGATTTTAACTTCCTCTTTGCTGACTTATTTAAAAAAAGTTACATTAAATGCTTATGAGAATTTTTTTATATAAATTATTAAAATACTATATAAAATTAAAATGTTATTCAAGTTTCAGACACTTACAACATGAATAGCCTATATTTGTATGTACTTTAAATAAGACTTTAAATAAGAAAAGGATAATAAAAATAACAAACTTTTCAAAGCAAGAAAAATGAACGGATGAGAGAAAAAGCTCTTGTGGTGAAACTCGTGGGAAAACTAGCGTTAACAGGACTACGTGTGACAAAAATGGTGCATGTTGTTAAAGGCGAGTTTCCATGTAATAAAATGTTCTCACAACATCTGATACGATTTTATGATGAGTTGAGTGCGTCTCCCCTCATCTATACGCATAACGTAAATACAATCAAAAGTAAACTTTTGAACTACAAGTGAACTCTGGGGGGTATCTGACTGTGGTAATAAATTTTAAAAAATAGTATTATTTTCGAAAACATAGCAATAGATACAAAATTATTGCCTGACCAGAAAAATTTTAATTTTAACTAATTTAAACTTTAAAATTTATATGAGTAAATATAACTGCAACTTTCTGCAAATTTTATGTATTAGTTACGTTAATACATGTGGGTGATCATCTCTTAGTAAGTTTGACTCTCGATGATCTCTCCCCATTATGGGAAAAAAATACATAAAAAAAAAAAAAAATACAACTTCGTAATTTCCGAATTCCGTAATTTCTTGTAGTTTTTTTTAAATCCAAGGGGTAAAACAATGAATTTTGTTATGTAATATTGAACACAGTTTTGGGGATGATATTATCACTTGATGTTTAGGGTGAACTTGGTTAATTTATAATTTTAGAGGCTCATTTTTATTCAATTAAATATATTTTGTTTCTTAAATGTAATACTTCTTAATTGTTTTACCCCCCTGAAGATTTAGAAATCGATTTTATTTGTGTTTTAATACTTGTTTTTCCACGAATCCATAATCAAAATCAATTTTAAAATACTGTAGTATAGTGATTAGAACTCTGAGCTCAGAAGGCCGGGGTTCGATTCCCCAGTGGTACTTACGCGCAAAAGTTTAATGTCGGTTTTTGCTGTCTTCTTATTCTGTTGTATGTGTGCGTGGATTCAAACCCAATACTTGATGTGTCTTCAAACTGTGGCTCGTTAATTCCATTAATCTGCTTTGCTTTTTTTGGTGGCGGTTTCTTAACCTGATATAATAAATTCAGTTGTTTTTATTAACTCATTCTGTGCCACAGTAAAACGGAAAAAACAGTATAAACAATAAAAATACCATTGTTAAAAAAAAACAATATCTTGCTGAAGAAAAACCAAAAGTAAACATGTTATATATAATTTTAAAGCTAATATAATTCTCTATCTGATTATAATAAAAGACAGCTTAAAAAAACAACTGTTACCAGATATTGACTCAAGTATAAAGAAAAAAAAAGGCTGAATTAGCACGTTTTCAAAATACAAAACAGAACATTTGCAATTTTTGACCATGGAAAAATATAAAAAATTTTAAAATGATATTTATTTTGTTATAATAAGTTAGTAAAACTTATGAGCTTTCCGTTAATATACAGCACGACTATGTTTGTCAGCAAAAATCCTTTTTAATTTTGAAGATCTCACTCAACACACTCAAACTTTGTGTAAAAAACAGTTTCAACAATAAAAATATACTTGTTACAAAAAACATCAATATCTCGCTGAAGAAATTTTGAAAGTAAACATATATTATCTTTTTAGAGCTAATATAACGCCCTGTTTAATTATAATAAAAGTAAATTATTTACAGCAACTGCATTTCTAATAATATTACTAATCGGGTAACTTTTCTTAATTTCTGATATTGAAATATGTTGATTTTTTAGACAACTCCATGGTCATGCTCTTACCTTTTGAATTGACTTATTTATTTATCTCTTACTCCTTACTTAGTTACTTACGCCGAATTAGTTCAATATTTTCATAAGATATACGTTTTGGTTTCTTGTTCGGTAAACACTGAGGCAGGTGACGTCCTGTAAACCACAGTTGAGTTATCAATCCATTATCATAAGTCCACCCACTATTGTTGACTGATGGAATATCCATATTTTGTTTATTACATTGTAACCAAATATATGTTTGAAGGTCTGCGCGTTTCAAATGTTGAAGAAGGCTACTAGGATCTGGTATTAACGTCACAGTCGATTTTATTTTCTGTTTTAGATACTTTGTTACTCAGTTATGAGTTCTGTCTTTATCACGCTGTACAGCACGGTGTGAAAAAACTCTTGAACTTCGTTTATCTGTTGGAGCATAACGTTACTAAACCTAGAAGCAGTTTACGAGCTTTTTAAAGGATTTTATATTTCCTATACAACCAGTGATACTATGATACGCAGCAAAATTTTACATGTATCATCGTTGAAGTTATCACGGATAACACGTATTTTCACAAACTTCCCATGGTTGGTATTACCAGTCATCAGCAAGGTTTAATTTTGCATGATCATAACATGAGAATGAGTATATCTGTATCAGCAGCTTGTGCCACAACTTGAGAATATCATTTTTTTTTTGCTTCCAGAATTAAACGTGTATCATCTTCAGTGTGGTTTGAACTTAGTATTAGTATTAGTGTATAGTACGGGGTGTATAGCACGGGGTGCATTATTTCTTACTTGTTTTTCTTTTGTTAATTAATATTAAATAAAACACATATAGTTACAAAGTATATTTTACATTTAAAATTTTTAATAATATACTATATTTTGAAGAGACGATCATTCAAAAATTATAGATTTAGAGCATATGATTTTTATATAAATATTAATCAGCATTATATTACCTTTCCAGTCGTATATAATAATCCACGTTTTGACCAAAAAAGTTTTTCCCCTTCTTGTAAAGTTAATTAGGCAATTATCTCAGGACTAAATTAGGGTGGCCCCTTGTTTTAAATGACTTTTCTTATGTCCAAATATTATTTCCAATAGTCAAAAGTTTGACCGGAAAATGGATAAGGTTCTCACTGAACTGCACCTGTCTTAGTAAATAATTGTAGATTTTTAAAACAGGTCCGTTTTTTTTCTGTTTGGCAATGGTGTTTGAATTGTCAGGGTGGAGGTAGGTGGAAGATTGTCCAAGCATAATTAAATGAATCGTTAAAGAGGTTCAAATAAAATTGGTTTGAATGTAAATTTAACATTATAAGTCGTTTTTACGTTTTATAAAAATTTTCAACTGGTGGTATTTCTGCAGAAATAACAAGGATAAATAATCAAAGGCAATGGATGTGATTTCACACACACAAATTGCTTTTTATACAAAATTGCTCTTTGGTATAATCTATTCGAAGTTAAAGTATTTTAAGAAATAAATCAAAAATTCTACCTTTACATAGTTCGAAATAAATCAAGTAGTTTGAAATTTTAAAAAAATCAAGAGGTTAATCAATATACTGGCAAGCTTGTTGGCAATCCAAATTTAAAAATGGTATATAATAATTGACGATAGAAGAAACTGCAACAGAATTCAACAAACAACAAATTTTCTTACGCTACGAGTGATTAATATACAAATCTCCGTAATAAATTGTTTAAAATTGTCAATTTATTTTTTCCAAACCCATCCCTATGACACGTACAGTTGAATTTTAACTTCCATTTGCTATTTATTTAAAAAAATCTTTAGCAATTATCTATAGGCATACTAAATTTCTGAAGAAAAATCCTTCACTGAGGCCACGTAAAATTATTACCTCAGCGGGCTAAAAAGATGTGGGTTCGGACACAATTTATAAAGCGAATTATTAGCTTTTTTTTTTTTTTTTTTTTTGATTCAAGCAGACTTAGTATAAATCAAAAAAACTTTAAATAAGCATAACATAATATTTGTTATAATACTTATATTATAATATATATATATATTATAATATTTATATTATAATATATATTTTTATATTTTTATTATAATATTTATATTATAATATATTATGATATTTTATTTCTATTTTAGTATATTTCGAGATTGCGCTGTTTGACGAGGCACGCAAAAAGTTTGAGACACAAGCGAATATTTTTGAAACTGTTTTAGATGGAGGTTTAAAATGGTTACAATATATAACAATATCAACATCGGCAATTGCAATCATATCTTTATGTTTAAAGTGCATAATATTGTTCAAACTTAGAACCAATTCATCACGAGAGACTGATCCTGTAAATCCAATACTAGAATTTGAATTAGATGAGATAAATAACATAAATGATCCATCACTGCCATATACAGATGAAATTTCGCTTTAGTATACTGATCAATCATCACTTCAATATACTGAGCAAATTCCCATATCCTATGCTGATCATAATCTACCGGCTTATCCGAAAAATCTTACATAAAATGTCTTATTCGAACTTGCCGTTTTTCTATGTCCTTGATTAAATTATAAGTTTTTTGCTTAATTTAGGAAGAAATCGAGATAACTTGAGTTATCATAATAAAGCTTGAATGCACAATAAACTCTTATTACAGTGTTGGGCGTTTTTGTTAATCTCTTCAACAAAACAAATTATGCGGAGCTGATGACTTAGATTTTAATACAATTATTAACGTTTATGACGAAGTAAAAATCCCTCTTTTTAAAATTTTTAAAAACTCTAGTAATGATATTTTTCCAAATTTCAACTTAAACAACTTTATTCCGCACTTTTTCATAGTTTCATCAGGTATGGAAGCATAGCTTGGGTAAGGACACATAAGTCAAAATTGGAAGCTCTCTATCGTCGTCAGAAACACGCGGTTCGTTTAATTGAATTTTGAAACCGTTTCACTTATTCCAAACCTTGATGAAATGAAAATATAAAGTGTTTATGAATTAAAAATTTACCAAATTCTTACATTCATGCTCAAATGTAAACACAACATCACCAAATATTTTTTGTAACACATTTACATCAATTTACCAAATAATACTCCCAGACTTAATAGAACCACAAATATTTAGTATACCATCCCGTGGCCTTCATTTGAAAAACAAAATTTTTGTTATGAATTCAAAAATTTTTGAAATAGAAACTCTCTCTTTTATATCTCTTCTTCTAGTAATGTAAAAATATCATTTTAAAAACGTTTGTTGTGTATCATAATAATATTACAGTAAAAAGCTTCTCATAGTTTCAAACAGAGTCAGGCCTAATGGTAAGGTCTGCAATAGTTTCCTACGAGTCTCCTGTGTCTTAATTGAAATTTTACATTATTTTTGAGCAATTTTAAAGGAACTTTAACATTTTTGTTCATTTTATTCATTATTTCTAATTTACTAACGACAATTTATAATACCTTTTGTTTTTGTTTACTGTAAAATTTCTTTTGATGCAGAAATATATCACTATCACTTAGCCTCGATTTTTATGTTCAAGGTTGATAAAAAGCAAGTACCGTCAAGTTTTGAACACTTTTTTGAACTCAATAGTTCCAATTTAACTTGCGATCTAATCATAGAAAAATATTTATTCAACCAAAAACCTCCTCTAAACAAGCAGAAAATTCAATTTCTTACAGAGATCCTAAACTTTGGAACTCTCTAAGCTGTGAATTAAAAGGTGTGAAAAGTCTTTATATCTTTAAAAAATTTTCTTGTTTATGAACTATTTTTAACATCGAATGAAACTTTTTTATTCGCTTATCTTTGAAGCACTTAGCAAATGAATCAATTTAATGTTCTCCCCCTATTTTTTGTTTTATTTTTATTATTTGTACTCACCTAAATAAACAACTCATTTAATTTTAACAACAAAAAAAGCTCTAACAGTGTATTTAAATTATTTTGGCTACTAATACATCATTACTACGGTATAACATTTTTCCTCTTAAAGGAGTGATTCCACCAAAAAACTATTTTTTTATAGCTGCAATATTTTATTACGAAAAGAAATATATATATATTAAAAAAAAAAAATTATCGTGGTAAAATAAATGAACCTGAAAAAGTCTATTCTAGTGAGCAACAGTCAAAAGATTTGCAGATTTCCACTACAACAAAGCTGGAAATTCACGGGAAGTTTAAACGACTTTCAGTTATCTGAAATCGTTAATGCAATGGATATTGGTAGTCTCAACTAATGTTTTTGATAATAAAAAAAAAAGAAGGCCCATAGTGTTCATAGAACTATAAAATAATGTATTTGAAATTGTTTTTGAAACTGCTAAGGCAAAACGACAGGTTAATCATGAAACTAGCTCAGGCTTTGATTATCAAAACAAAGTAGAAATACCGTTGTGATTAAGTAAAGTAAGTAAGTAAACATTTACCTATAACAATCGAAATTTTCATGTTTAAATGTAAAAATTGATAATGTATAAACAAATAAATTTAAATAAACATAATAAAAAGATGACGAAGAATTGTTTCGGACAGAGGCACTCAACAGCTAGCGTAAAACAAGTAAACAAAGGAGTGACACCGTTCAAAGAATAGCGAACATACAGCAAGTATTTTTACATAATTTAGAAAAAACCTGTTTATTAACTCTAAAATGTTTATTTTAACTAAATGATAAAACTTTTTCCTGTTAAGATCATAAATACAGTTTACATTAGGAAATCTGTCAAAAAAAACGATTTCATTAATAGCATCAATTGAACTATTCCATTGAACAATGCTCTAGTGTTTAATTGAATACTTGCCAAAACATTCAGTTTTAAAAGCAGTGACGTTTAATTTACAACTTAATGTATTATGTGTAGTATAGTTATGAAAGCTTCGGCATTCAGTAAAAAAATTTGATTAACATGACATTTAAATACTTAATTGTATCAGAAAATATAGGTATTTTGCATTTAGAAAAAACTAGTGAAGTATCAGATCGATATTGTTGAAAATTTTATAATTCTAATGGACGACCTTTGTATTGAGAGTTATTTTATTTAGATGAGAATTTTCACATTGATGCCAAATTTGACAGCAATAGTTTAAGTGAGAAGCAAATAATGAAAAATACAACGTTCTAAGAGCTTTTTCATCGAAGTATTGTCGAATTTTCGATAACATACCGTTTTCTCTAATTAGCTTTTTGCTCAACTCTGCCATGTGAGTTTTTCTTGTGAGATGCTCGTCAATAAAAACACCAAGATATTTTACATGCGAGGAACTTTTAACTCTGTTGTATAGTTTTTTTCTGAAGGCTTTTTGAGACTTCTGAAAACAACATAAGCAGTTTTTGTAGCATTCAAGGAGATAAGGTTAGCATTTAATCAATCAGTTAAACACCGAAGATTAAAATTCATTCTTTACAAATTTTTTGAGAAGATTATCAGTGGGCTTAGGACTAAAACTAGCTAGAAAATTTGCAAACTGAAATAGCTAACTTTGTTGCGTCAGAATTGAAAAGGAACAATGGTGTGTACGTACTGCCAAGCATCACTAATGGCCAAAGAGTGGATTTTTCTTTAGAAAATACAGATTTTAAAAATTATACGAGTGATATGAAAACACGAGTTTCAAAAATCAAACAGTCTATTTCTCAAGTTCTTTTTTTCGTACGAACTACGCTAGAATTTCACCATTTTATCTTGCAAATATCCTTTATTTAAAAACTTCTGACTATGAGACTTGGGATTATCTTCTTAAAAACCTTTCGATAAGTAAATGCGTATACAGTTTATGATAATAAGCTCTGATCACCATGGAGCAAGAAAATAAATCAATGAAGATTTCATTGGGCGTTAAAGGTATCACTTAATACTTTCTGCTTTAAACCGCTATTGCTTTGTAGCTTGAATTTTCATTGCGTTTGTGTTTAATTCTGTGCAAATGATAATACACAAAACGAAGGAAGAAATACGCATTACCAGCTTAACGAAAGTGTTCAGTCAAGAATAAGTACAGATGTTTAAAGCTTGTTGAGCGTAATGGAAACATTCCACATAAGTTTTCAACTAAGTGACACAGTCTAAAACTTCGTAACTGGAACAGTTTTGAAAGAAAGTGCTGCATTCGAACTACTACATTACGAAAGGGCAAAAATTTTATGATGGTTTCGTTGAAGACAGACAAACGATGAGCTCTCCGTTTGGTCAATTATGAAAAAACTCAACCTACAAACTTAAAGATCAAGGGAAAAAGTTCAAAATAGTTTGAAACAAAATAATAGTTAAGCTCAAAGAAGAAAATGCATTGCTATCGTGATTTTTAATTGCAGCTCAAAAAAGACCTAAAATCGATTTGGAGTTTTTTAGGCAACTTAGAACTTTTTAGTCACACCAAAATCATTGTTTGGCTCAGTCAATCAAATCATTGTTTTGGTCTAAGATCTAATTTTTAAAGATGTAATACCTATAAGTGAAACAGAGGGTATTTTTTTGGATGTTCTACTTATTCTTACAAAAAATTTCTACTGTTGGCATAAACCACCAAATTATAACCACATTTTTTGATATTTTAACTGATTCTCTAAATAATATAGTTGATAAAGACAAAGACTTCTTTATTTTGGGTGATCTCAATGTAAATCTACTTAATGAAAATAATTTTTACATCCTTAACAAATAAACAGCGCTATTTTCCTCTAACCCGCTTCTAAATAAATACAGAGAATTCTTATTAAGTTTTAGTCTTAACCACTTACTTAAATGTCCAGCAAGAATTAATAGCAACACAAGTTCTCTAATCGATCATATTTTATCTAGTGCGTCTGACCAAATTACTCAAAATGAAACTTATGATATTGCTCTCTTTGATCATAAAATTATCTACTGTACATATAAGATCTACAGAAAAAATCAGGGACTAAAACATTTAGAAGCTTGCAGAACGAAAGCAAGGAATCAATTGAGACAAAATTAGACTTATGGACAAACTCTATAAGCAATTTGAAAGAACTAAGTCTGATGTGCACATGTTGTTACATAATAAAGCCAAAAAAAAGTTATTGCTACAATTAAAAAGAAAATCATTCTGCTTTTAGCCACTTGTGATATTCTAGCCACTTGGACACACTTACACCACTTCTGATAAGTTGACGCTATTGGAGCTCTGGATGGTTCTAATAATTCGAATTCAGAGGATATTATCACTGTTGGGATACTTTGAACGTAAACGTTTAAAATCCTTATGATACGCTTATTTTTTGGAATATTTTACCAGACCGCGAAAACATAATAGCGCACGCTCATGGCAAGGCATTGGATTCACCCGACAGTGTGCTCGGAATATTTTATTAGTCTATTAAAAATTTATATTTAGTGGAAATGCTTACTTGAATTAGCAAAATGTATTAGAAATCAGCAAAGTTTCAATGATTTAACCAAGGAACATGTACCAAAGCTACCAATAAAAATTAAACAAAAGATAAATATTTATGTTCAAAATAAAATGTTTTCTGATTAATGGGAATTCACAGTTCAAAAGCGTGTTCAGTTATGTACTTAATAAAGTACAAAATACATTATGTATGTAGTGGGAACCCTTTGGCCCAACTTTGACTCTGGCTAAAAGGCTATAAAATCTGTTCTGCTATGCAATCAGGTGAATATATTTTTGAAACTTTATTTGCCCGTATGAATTATAGTCAAAGTTTCTTCTTAAAAAACAATTTTTAAATTAACTTTTATTTTTTTTTCCCCAATTTTCTTATGCTAACATTATCTGATGATAATGAGTCTAGCCCAGGCCCATTGTAATACAATACATCGTTTGCAAGAACAACAGCAAAGGTAGCTTCCCTTTAGGTAAAAGGGACTACATTTCATTCATCTCAATGTTAATATCATATCAAAATATGAAAACTAAAAGTTGTAATTGTAATTGTCACATCTATCAGTCATTGAAATCACTAAAGTAAGATTGACTGTTCTATATATGACAGTGAGAATTAAATATGTAATTACCAAATATTAAAGAAAGGCAGAAACAGATTTGGCGGAGGACTTGATTGTTACATCATGTTTAAGTTTCAATGATATTTCACATAAAAATGATGTTGAAAACATGTTCATTGACATTCTCCTGCCTCGTACCAAACCTTTTACAGTAGGCAAATTTAATGATTTTTTCAAATCTCTAACTCAAATATTGCAGATTTATTTATCCTAGGAAACTTAAATGTTAACCTTTTGGACAAAAACAATAACTCTGTCCTTGACAACAGAGCTTTCATTCTAAATATTTTTTTTAAATAATAATAATTTATATCTACGTTTGGTCTAACCCAATTAATTAGAGATCCCACACGGTAACATCTGGCATCCTCTCTATTTGTGAGGGAAAAATTCATCAGTCAAAACTACCCAGAATGGATCCATTGAAATTTCTCTTTCGGATCATCAGCTAATCTTCTCTACTCGTATGTTGAACAGATTTAGAACAAGTGCATAAGGTTTAAAAGCATTCGCAGCTATAGCAAAGATCTGCTTAACGAAAGATTAAATCAAAGTTTTTCAAAGAAATAAAAGCTTACCAAATTGTAAGAACTTAATAATGCGAACACGACCTTCATAAATTTTTCGTATAAATTTAGACAAATTATTGCTGACACTGTAGCTACCCTACAAAACAGCTAAAATTGAGAACAATTTTCAAGACAGGGATGTTGGGTACTTTCCTGTTAGTCACTCCACCCCACCCACCCCCCACCCCAACATTTTTTAAGAGACATGAAATACGAGTTATAGATATAGAAGAGATAAAGACAATATTTCATAGACAAGATTTTTCTATACAAATTATAAACACGTGGCATAAATGTTACTATATCCTGCATTATTCTGCCAGTAGAATCCTATCTTGATGATTTTTACGCCGACTAAATAGGCTTTCGTCCATCTCAATTGTTGTATTCGGCCCATCAACTGCAGAAAAAAAATAACTTTAAGGGATAAACTATGCACAAAATTAAAAAAAAAAAAAATAATAAATAAATAAACTTATGCAGACAAAGAAGTATTTAACAGGGTTAGAAAAGGCTCTTAGAACTATTAACAAAAAAAAAACAATAAATTTTACTTATATAAGCTCACAAAAAAGTCTTTTCCATGTAATTTTTGCTTTAAGCAAGGTGATAAATTCATTGTTTGATAATCTTCAAAATACTAATGTTTTTAAAGACTTTTTCGGAAACTTTAATTTCTCATAAAAAGTGAAAGTGAAAAAAAGTGGTACATTTAATATAAATCAACAACATACCTTCGTCAAATACTTGCTATGTATTTTATATCAAATCCTGAGTGAAGAGAGCTTTGTTATTATCTGTTCAATAAAATTTATTCTAAGATTAGATTTCTGTATATAAAACAATCCATTTTAACACCAGCTTTGAAACGTTCTCTTTGCTATACATTGATTCAACCTTATTTGGATTTTGTATTTTATACCTGGTATTTAGGACTTAAAAACCCTTTAAATATCGTATGAAAAGAGTTCATAACAAGCACTTTTATTTGAATTTGGGTTACTGTTCCTATATAAGTACTGAAAAGTACATTAATTAAGGTAAACTGGTTGCTTGTTGATATGAGAATGATTCAATACATTGCTGCACATGAATTTGAAATTCTATATTAGACCCAATTTGAAGTATTGTTTTATTTATATTGTATATCTAAATCTTTAAACATTCTAAAAATAGAAGAATATCTATGCGCAACAGCTTTTTTAAGGCTGGACGCACCTTATCGTTCCCAAATTTGATAGCGTTACTCATGGTAAGTTTTCTATTATTTCATGTTTATTTATATTGTTGTAATAGTTAATTGTGTGACTGTCACTAGTAAATAAATCATTAAATACTTATTTACTCACTCACTCACTAAATTGCTTACCTTTCAAAAAATCCACGGTAGGAAAATTATCAAAAATTATCTTTCATTAAAAGATATTTTTATACCGAATAATCTTTGAAATTAAATAAAAACAACAAAAAACTAGCGTACATTTCAGTACAAAATCAAAGGATAATTTCTTTGCTCTTTATATCGGCTATAACCTACCTAAAGTGAAGAAATTTTTCATAACCCATTTAAAAAAATTTATCACGAAATTTTTTTTTCTTTAATAAGGCTAGAAGCCAATACTAGACAGGAAGCTAAAGAAGAGTTAAAACTTACCGCATCAAAATGCTGCTACTTAAACGATGAGTGGGAGATAACTGGATTTGAAACCAAAATCTTTCGGTTGGGAGTCAACCGCGTCGAAGATTCGTTAACAACTGAGTTTTCCTTGTAAAATTTCATAGACCTTCAGTTTGTGATTTATTTATTGCAAAAGTTTAAATTTGTTGGGTGCTAAAATGTTCGAGGTTTCATTCTCAGAGATCTTTTTTCTCTGTGTTATGTATAAAAAGGATGGATCACAATGGAAATATTGTCGTGACAGACAATTTCTGTGCATATCCTTGGATTTTTTTGATATTATGGCAGAATAAAAACTAAAAAAAAAAAAAAAAAAGAAATCAGGAATTACCATTATTCCCGCCCTGTCGAAATCGCTAATAAAACATGAACGAATCCCAGTCTAGTGAAGTCATAACACTGCAAATAGGTTTGTGTGATAATGTTAAAAGAGCTTTTTGTTGAATAATAGTTAAAGTATTTTAACATTTCAAAAGTGTTAGAAAAGTTTTTATAATTATTATATTAGGTATTCATGTTAAAGGTATCTGTTATAACTGTAAAATTTCTTTCATTATAAACTGAGAATATTAGCTTTTGATATCGATCAATAAATAAATTCTCCCAACATTCGTGTACCACATTTTGTTTTAGATCTTGTCTTGGTAGCCATATTGGAAAATGGAAGATTTGTATAACATTAGTATTTTGATAATTATTTTTAGTTAAAGTTATTGTTATTATATCACTAGTTTTCTAACTGTTACGATGTCTTCACCTGAAATGGATCGTAGAAGTTCTTCACAAATGAAATTTGATAAATCTTATCGTAAGTCATACGACTGGGTTCAAAGAGGAGAATATAGTCGTGATGATGATATTTCTGATAAGTCTCAAGTTAGGGCAACTGGGTTTCCTGCAGAAATTGATGATTTGGAAGTAAAAGATGTTGTTATACATGAAATGGAAAAATTTGGAGAAGTGGTCAATGTTCAGTTGAATGGCCATGATCACAACAGACAAGCACATATTTTGTTCCGAAACAATGATTCAGCATGGGAATTAAGGCGTTATTGTTTAGAGCGCCATTGCAAAGTTATTGCATTTCAAAGAGCATTGCATTTTGATTTTGATCTGAATAATGATCGAAAGGGAAATAACTCTCGTAGTTCATCATATTCAAACCATAGAATGTATAATAAATCAAGTTTTACTCGAAATGATAAATATGATAGAAATGATTTTAATGATAGAGGTGGTGGTTATAAAGACCGTTTTAATGATAGCCATATAAACCCCAGAGCTACTAGAACTTTATTTGTCGGAAATTTAGATCATGTTATTTCAAAAGAAGATTTAATGAGGATATTTGATCATTGGGGTGCAATTGATGATATTGATATAAAAAGACCTGCAAATGGATTACCAGCATATGCTTTTATTAAATATTTAGAACTTGAAGCTGCTGCATCAGCAAAGAATCAAATGTACGGTAAAGAAATCAATGGACGTCAAATTAAAGTTGGTTACGGTAAAACCATGCCTTCAACAAGATTGTGGATAGGTGGACTGGGTCAATGGTGTTCATCAGATCTTTTAAACAGAGAGTTTGATCGTTTTGGTGCACTACGGAAAATTGATTATATTAAAGGAAGCAGACATGCATTTATAGAGTTTGAAAGTCTAGATGCTTCAGCTGCTGCACATACAGAAATGAGAGGTTTTCCTTTAGGAGTGCCTGATCGTAAGATTAAAATAGATTATGCTGAACAGGGTAAATATAATAATGACCAAGATAGAATGTATGAACGAGATTCACGTGATAGTTATCGAGGAAGTAATGTTGATAAATATTCTGAATCTAGCAATGGTAGAGCGTATGAGAACTCAAGAAGGACAAATGAAAACGGATGTTCAGATAGACGAAGGACTCGTAGTAGAAGTCCTATTGATAATAATAGATATGATCATCAAGACATAAAAAAATATCCACGGTCACCTATAAATAATAAAGATAATGCAAATAATGGTCATTTTCCAAAAGTAAAAGTAGAAGATGTAAAAGTAGATGATAATAGTATTGAAAATCTGACTGAAGTTTCTAAACGTTTTGTAGTAGCGTGGCGTGGTGCATTTGCATTGAAGAATAGTGCCTTTCCTGTCCGTATGCATCTTATAGGTGGAAACCCTGAGTTAGCAAATTTTTATTTAAGAGGGATTGGTGTTGGTGCTGGTCCAGCTTGTAAAATACTAAATGTCACTCAGAGATTAAGGTTAGACCAAGCTAAGTTAGATGAGGTTGCACGACGAGTTCAGCATGTTGGTGTTAACGGTCACTGTATACTGCTTGCATTAGCTACTGGAGAGGAGATCGACCTTGATGATGGTTTTCAAAGGAGACCTTTAAAAAGTTTGGTAACTTATTTTCGCAAAAAGGAAGCAGCAGGTGTGATAATATTGAGTACTGAAAGTCCTTCGGGAAAACAAGAAGAAACTGGAATGTTGCATGCTTTTCCTCCATGTGATTTTTCTCATCAGTATTTGTTGCGAGCAGCTTCACATCTTGGACCTAAACCTTTAAAAGAGGATCATTTACTTGTTATTATTGTCAAGGGGAACGCTTTGTAAATAATTTATAATTCAAGAACTTAAATTTTTAAAATCAATGGAGTAAATTTATTGAACAATAATGGCTCTATATATAATTGCTAGTGCTGTTTTAATTAATATGATAGCTTGATATATGTGTCTGGTTTATTTGATGTTGCTGAGCTTTTGGTTAAATGTGAATGCTTTTCCTCCATGTGATTTTTCTCATC
>JAUZNK010035604.1:0-18032 GCA_035046665.1 Euphysa ruthae
ATTTGTGTGTGTGTTTTTACTCATAATAATGCCATTACCTGACATATCAATATTATCTGGAAAGCAAAAGTCCTTTTATGTAATCTATTATTACAAAGACCATCCGTTTTTGTACCTAAGCTGTGACAGTCCAATAAATTTAGTGCTGTTTGTTTGTCCATCCAGGCTAGATCTAAGTATCTTTTCTTTAGCTTTTTCTAATATTTGGCATAATCGATTATTAAGAAGGCAAGTTATGTCATATAGGCAGATTTTTGATGAAAGACTGAATCGCTACTGACTATTGCTCTTAAACTTTATATTGCTTATTTGAGCCCGGTTGGAGGTGAAAAAATGGCATCGTGAGCACCGGTTTTGTTTAGGGTCGATCTGTTATTGTTTTTAAATTTGAGATTATTTGCTAGAGAAATCGGTTAAAGGATGCATGTTGTTAAGGGGAACATACAGAGTTACGTCCATTGATTTCTGTGTGACTTACTTTATTTGACAAATTCAAGATAAACATTTGTGACAAAAACAGCTGGAGATGTTTATTTGTTACTTGTTTGATGCAAAGTAACAATGTTGAGGTTACGCCAGGAACCTTTAATGACAAACTCAAGCGCGTTTTGGCAACCCGAGGAATAAAATTATTAAATCAGAACATTCGAGGTATGTTTAAGAAATCGTCTAATTTATTGATATTTTTAGAAAATCACAAGAATATTGACATTCTAACGTTAAATGAAACTTTCACAAAAAAGCTCTGACAACCCAAGCCTTATACAAATTTCCGGGATACACGCTTGTTAGTCTAAGCAGAAAAACCGGAACAAATGGATGTGTTGCTGCATACATCTCAAGCAGAATCAGTTGGGACGTCATGCAGATTTTGAAACTGATGAAATCGATTCAATCTGGATAGAAGTTAAACCAAATAAAGTGAAGTCTTTCCTAGTTTGTGTGATTTATAGATAGCCTGACGGATCAAAATATCTTAATACAAGTTTTAATACTATCTTTAACAATATGTTATCAAAAGCTAATGACTCAACAAAAAAGATGATGATTATCGGAGATACAAATGTGAATTATCTCAACAAAAAAGATGTAGATTTTAAATCTATTCTGCATATAAAAGGTTTTAAAAAGTTAATAGATAAGCCTACATACACACTACAATATTATTAACAAGATTTCTTCGTTCATTGACATTATTGCTTCAAACACTCTGCATCACGTCAGAATATCCGATGTTTTAGCCTCAGACTTAAGCGATGATGAGCTAGTTGGTTGTGTTCTGAAGCTAAATAATCCTGCGTACGAAAGTAACACCGTTGAATATAGAGATTACAAACACTACAGCCCTGATTCATTAAGTAAATACCTAGCTTCAGTTAACTTGGGATGTTGTTGAGTCACAACATAATGTTAACAATGTGTGGGGTTTTATGTCTCAAATATTAACAGCTACTTTTTTTTCAAGCATTCCAATGAAACTCAATCCTGGTTTTTGTTTTCGTTATGTGTCTGTTCTTGAATTAGAAAAAGTGGTTTAAAGATAAAGAAGTCTGCCGGCATCGATAATTTCCCACTGCGTTTTCTTCATGACTCAGCAAAGTCTTTGTCGAAACCATTAAGCAGAGTAATAAATCTTTCATTGAAATCCGGAACGTTTTCATCAAGCTGGAAGTCCTCAAAACTAATTAAACTACACAAATCTGGCTCTCACGACACACCATGAATAACTGCCGTCCAATATCGATTCTATCTGGCTTTTCCAAAGTCATGGAACATGTTGTGCATACTCAGTTATCATCTTCTTTCGAAAACAACAACTTGATTTCAGAAAACCAGTTTGGCTTTCGTAAAAAAAGATCTACGGTGTGAAATGCATTTTCTTAGATAATGTTCAAATAGATGCTGAAAAAGGCAAAAATTTTACAGCACTTTTTGACCTCAGTAAGGCGTTTGATACCGTCAGTCAATCAAAATTATTAGATAAACTTCATAGTTATGGCATAAACGGTGTCAAACACAATTAGTTCTGTGACTACTTATTCAACCAAAGTCAACAGGTCGGTCTAAATGGCATACTCTCGGAAAATTGTTTATTGAAACAGGTGTTCTCCAAGGCTCTATTTTGGGACCACTCTTGTTTATTCTTTATCAGCGATCTTAATGATCACGTTAAAACTGTCGTGTCGTATGACACAATACTTCATGTTATTGGAAAGTGTAAAGGGGGGTTACGGAAACTTCTCTTAGGTGATTATATAATGTTCTGGCTTACTGAAAACAAACTAATGCTTAACTTCTTGAAAAAAGGCAAAACTGAACTCCTGACATTTGGAGCACCGGCTAGAGTTTCTAAGTGTGCTGACATAAACATTTTTGCAAAAAACATTCAACTATTTAACACTATTTCATGCAAATACCTGTTGGAACTGTCAGACCAAGATACAAAATACAACAGATTTTCAACAGACTGCCTTGCGAGTTCGTAGTTTTTTTGTTTAAGTACAGAAATTAATCAGTTGAAGGATTATTTTAAGTTTGCTGTGCATGAAAAGAAAACAAGAAACAACGGTTTTCTACTAAAACCTCCCAACCTCAAACCAAAATACTCAAGAAGATCAGTGATGTACTCGTGTAGTGTAATTTTCAACAATCTGCCTTTAGAAATAAGAAAGAACGCTGAGATATTTAAGTCTCAAATAAAAAAAAACATTTCGTTTCAATGACAATTAAATAACAAAGAAACTTTTTTGAAACTAACTTTTTTTTTTACTATTATTATTTTATACAGGACACAAGTTGATAACAGCTGTGTACCAGTTGAATTGTAAAATCATCATTTGTAAATAAATAAATAGGAGTAGATGAAAGATTTGCATTTTTCGCTGAATCTAATTAAAATATTTTTCGTTTTTTTAAATGCTGTCAGGGATGAGAAATAAATGACCCGTTCCATATTTTTTCAAAATTCTTATCTTTTCTAGCATTGCTAAACACACAAATATTATATGTTGAGATCTTACTTTTCTTCTCAGTTTCCAGCATGAAGTTAAATTATCATTGGCAAATCATGTTACGAAGTTTCATTCCTGAAAAGAAATAAAGCTTATTTTGGTGTAAAAATAGCAAAAGTAGACAAAAAAACTACATTTTTCTACTTATGTCTTAATTTTCTCATTAACTTTATGAATAAACGATACAAAAATTATCATTTTCAGGTTGTTTTTTTGAACCTCTATTTATTTATTTCTCATTTTACTCTTGTTCCAATCGCCTTAATAGATTTTTTTAAAGAATAGTCGTCAAATGGTTTCATTTTTTAATGCTGTAAGTCCTATTTTGCACTGCTTGTTAAAGTTTATATAGTATACTATAACTAGAGATATTTTAGCAGTTAATTACCTACAATTTATTATTAGTTGCTTTCTAATCAGCTATTGTTCAGCTTAAACTTTTCTTTTCATTGTTAGGTATACAATGATCAAAGCTATTCGGATTATTGCGTGGTATTTTTGCGGCTAGTGGTGGCTTGCTATTTACAAGAAAATCAAGAATTCTATTCAGCCTTTGTCGAAGGTTATACCTCAATGCTAGACTTTTGTAAACAGGTGAAAGTCCATAGTTATTTTAAAACTGTTTAGGTTAGGATACATAAATCCTTATGCTACTTCAGAAATATAATAAATTTTAACTGTTAATTAAAAGTGAGATTGCATATTTAATGGCTGCTACAAGATTATTCACAAATGGTCTTTATTTTGTTTTTTTTTTTTTTTATCTCACTTTATTAAGTTCCTACCTATTTTAAGCTCCAAAAAATTATTGATTTTGTCCATCCTCAATGCTAAAATTATTTATATAGCTGCAGCATTCCTAAAATAAGTCATTTTATTTATTAGAAGTTTAGCCAACATTTGTTGAATGAAATTTAAAATTTTAGAAAACGGTCAATCATAGTTAATCGATGTTATGAATATTTTTTATTTTATCGAAATGGTTCATATTGATTTAAATGTGGAATGGTTTAAACAATGTAGTATATTTTGTTTTAATAAATAGAAAAAGCTAGTTTAGATGGAGTGGGTTTGTAAAAATATGGCTAATCAGCTTATGAATGAATTAGCCTAAAATTTATTGGGGCTACGGAAAAGCGGTCAGAGTCCTATAATTAATCCATGAACATTTCTACATAATGACTTTTTTTCAGTAATCACCCATTAGTTTTTTCTAAAATTTTGCACGAAGGTATAAGGTTATAAATATAAAAAAGATTAAATTTTAAATTTTTGAAAAAAATTCTTATTTTTAGGTACTGGACTAGTATACCTAAATAAGTATTTTTAAGTTTTAAATTTAATTTTTTTTTTTTTCTTTTTGAGTTTAAATTTATAAGCATTTTTTTTTTTAATTTTCAAAATCTCTTCATAAAATTTAATATATATATATATATTTTTTTTTAATTTTGCATGTTTTAGGGTGAATCTTTTGAACCTTGTCTATCTGCAGATAATTTTTGTTTAGGGGAATTATGATTTATGCTACTGAAAACTTCAAAAATCTGTGTTGATCAAAAATTTTCATTTTTATGTTGAAATAATAGGTTGAGAAGTATTAATTTTGAGTACTTTTACATTTCCGCCATTTTGAAAATTTTATCGGGCCTATTCCTCAAGAACTCAATACATGATTATTTTTGGTCTTAAAACAACTTTTCAAAAATCTTATTGAAATCCATTTTGAAATTTTTTTTTTAATTTTATATGAAATTAAGAGACCATTTAGGCTATCATTTTACTTTATATTGCCACCTTTCAAAAATTCTCTTTGACTAAAACGTCAATTTTTTTTAGAAAACATTAAATTTTTTTTTTGGATGTTTTATCATGCAATTTGGTTGCTTTGAAATTGTATTGGACCCAGTCCCTAGGACAAGAATCGTAAAATTTTTCTTTTTTTAAATTTTAGCGTGAATTTAAAGGATCATAGATAGGCCATCTTTTATTCCATATGGCCACCGGCAGGAAATTTTTTTTCCCAGAACAAGGTTGTTTCAGGCCTAAAAACGGTGCTTTTTTACCTTTTTAAGATTACGAAAGAACTCAAAACCACAGAGGCCATTACCTGCAAAAATTTTTACTAATAGTTTTTTCCAGTCTTATTATAAATCATATTTTTTTAACTTCATGATACCTTCAGCAGCTTTTTATCTACACACAGCATAATATTGTTTTTTTAGACGTCTGGGCCTTTTTATCATAAGATTATGATAAAATTATTTTAAAATAATCTCAGAAACAAACTAGGTGTTGACATGTATAGATTTGGTTTATTAAATAGATAACAAGTTTTACCTTTGTGATTTTGCTTTCATTTAAGTATTTCTCTTTATTAGGAGGTTGAACCTATGGCTAAAGAGAGTGATCATATTCATGTGATCGCGTTGTCAAATGCACTCAAAGTAACAGTACAAGTTGAGTATATGGACAGAGGAGGAAATGAAAATTCAGTTAATTATCATAGATTTCCTGATGATGGTTCGATACCGTCAATGTATTTACTTTATCGCCCTGGGCATTATGATATTCTTTACCCTCGTTGATGTGTGATTTTTATATATTGGTATGCGTTGGGATGTCTATCAAATTTTTTTGGTTTGCTGTAATTTTTGAAACAGTGCCACTCACTGGATAAGCTTCAAGTTTTAAACTTTATGATGAAAATTTAGGCATCAGACATCAAGTTTAGGGTTTAGAGTTAAGTTTTTCACTATTAGATTTTATCTTTTACACTGAATCAGACCTTTGTAAATATATTAGTAAAACCACCAAAATAAGTCAAGTTTCAATGAACTAAAATAAACGAAAGAAATCAAATATAGTTAGATTATGTAAGAAAAGATGCCAGCTACACATGGCCATTGCATAGCTCGATATCAGGAATTCTCATAAAAACACATGCCTTTAGAAATACAAAGTAATTTATTATGAAATGGAAGATGAACAAAATAAAGCAGAGATGAGGAAACAAGGGGGAAACAAGCAAAAAAAAAAAAAGAAATCAAAACAACAACAAAAAAGCAAAACAGGATGAATAAGAGCTACACTGTACCACTAAAATGTGCTCTGCATGATGTGAACAAGACGACATTTTTAGTTGTTAGATCAACACTAGATAGTATTTCCTAAACCCAAACTCATAAACCCCAACACTTTCAGCATAACAAACAGAAATTTTCAGTGGAAAGTAAAAAAATTTCCCTGTTAGAGATAAAGAAAGCAATATATCACCCAATAGATTAAATGTGGAGAAAATCCTTAGGCAATGATACATGAAATGGTACAAGACAGCCTTAAAAACTCTGATTATTTTAAAGATGAGATGAGAAAATTGCAGCAAATTACTGAGTAATGGTGCTTACAAATAAAGAGAACAACTAATAAAGAAAACAACTAGTGCTGCGTCTAGAAGCAAGCTCACTTATGACTAGCAGTGTTTTTTATCATCTGACTTTCAAATTTGAATATGAGAATATTAATCTAAAGAACTCTGGTCAAAAAATATCAGCTAAGTTTCTACGGCCCCTCAAAACAAGAGGAACTGACTCAATGCTTAACAAATGTAAAATGTGATACGTTTAGATAATTTAGTTTTTTACAACGAAACTTTCTTTTTTCTTCAGTGGTAAAATTTTTTATGATAACGCAATAAACGTTTCATAATTTTTTAGTTTTTATTTTTAAAGATAATCTTAGCAAATTGTTTGAATCTTATATCATTAACTGCGTTTTCATTGGTTTTTACAACTATAAAGGTTTGCACGTGACTAGCATTATTATATGCTACTTAGACTTTAAAATCAGTTCTCAGAAAAAGTATGTTTAGTCATTAAAAACACTGATCAGAAAAGCGGATTATTTTTAAATTTATAATTGAATATATTTATTTATTTAGAACAGTACTTTAATTAAATATAACTTAATTTTTATTATGTTCTGGGTGATAGCATCAAGTTTTTTACATAAAATTTAAAAGTTTTCTTCCACAATATGAAACATCCAACTTGAAAATAAGCATTTTGATATATCTGTGTTTTATTTTCCTTTCATTTACCATTCAAAAAATTTAAAAAAAAAATGTAAAAAAAAAAAAATGCTTCCCTCATTTTCTCTAGATTAGTTTTTTTTTTAAATTTGGTATGAACATATAGGATCATAAAGGGGAGGGGAGAGAATGAAATTTTTGATTTTAAAGTTTTGAATTTTTTTTTCTAGTATATATAAAATCAAAGCAGGTTATGCTACCCTGTCAATACGTTTCCCAGTTTATAAATTTGCATTGTTATTTACCCCCGTATTGAACTTTGTAAGAGGTATGTAAAAGTTGCTGTTTTAAATACGACGTACCCTTTCTATTTAAATTAAATACATTAAATTTCAAGAACAAATTAGTAATATATTTTATTCTGTTCAAAGTATGCTTTAATGAAAAATTTTGTATTACAAAGTATTTAAACCATGATTGTAAACCAATTTTTTGTCTTAGAGAAATTTGCTTAAATTTGAGGGCAATATAATCATCTAAAGTGTTTGAAATTAAGTCCATACAAAGAATTATTTTCTTTACCTCTTTCTTAAAAGCTTTGTTTTAGAAATTAAATTTTTATTGTTTTCCTGCTTCAAAGTAACAAGTAAAATCAGTATCTAAGTCTGTCATAACTAGTTTTATGGCCGCGAGTGACGAATGATGGGTATTAATTTAAAGCCCTGTATTTGACAATTTTAGGTTTAAAACCTAAATTTTCAAATTTTGTTAAAATTTTTTTACTTTTTTTTAATTTTGTGTGAATTTAGAGGATCTTGAAAATGTTTTGAATGTTTCTTGTAACACAAAACTGGTAAAACTTTGCCTGAAAACATTATTTCTGATGATTTCAGCTTTTAAAAGAATACAGCCAAATATTTTGAATATTTACTTCAAAATTTTCAGTGAGTAGTTTTATTTTATATTCTTTATTCTAGATGGTAATATGAATCCACATATACAATATTTATGTAATACTAACAAAACTTTTCAAGTTTGGAATCACGATAAAGAAACTTTTGAACAATGCTTCCTTTGGATTTTTTCAGACAGCTTTGCATTTCTTGTATTTTCAATTGTGTGTGGTTATGTGTTTGGAGTACTAAAAAGTATATCTCATCACTATAAAACATGTCATCTATTAATTTCTGGAATTATTATTGCATTCCAGGTGTTACTTAGTGTTTCTGAGTTATTATCTAATTATCTGTTCAATGATGGACTAACAACAGCCTTTGTATTGTCAAGAGGATCATCTATAATTGCTTGGTTTATATGTATCTTTGCGACATATCGTCTTTTAACTTGTGAAATAGGATGCAAAGTAAGATATAGCAACATTATGATATTGGCTTTTTTCTTCGTTTTCATAACTTCAGCAATGCAATTGCATCACACAATAGTCTTTGTCATTTATGACAACTATAAAACTGCAGAAATTGTTGGAACTGGTTGTAGAATGGTTTTTAATATTCTCTTCTTTCTTACTTTATTAAAAAACACATGTGATGCTGAACCATATGAGAAATTTATAAATAATGCTTCAATACAAGTGTTAGAAGACACAGATGACTTAGCAAACAATGGCGATATTTATCTCGGTAAAGCAGAGCATAAGAGTAACTTATTTTCCCAAATTTTTCTTTGTTGGGGAAATAAACTGTTTTTAAAAGGCAATCGTGACCAATTGCAAACTGTTGATGATCTTTTTATTCTCCCAGCTTCTCTTCAAATAGGTGTGACCAATGAAACGTTTGACCAATCTTTAAAACAATATTGCGGTTCTCATATAACACAGAAAGATGATATAGTATATTCACAAAAGAAGCATGTTGTGTTGAAATCTTTACACAAAAGCTTTGGGTGTTTTTATTATGGTTTAGGTATTTTGAAATTCTTATGTGATTGTTTTGGATTTGCTGGACCTATCTTATTGAATAAATTAATTAACTTCGTCGAGAATAAGGAGGTAAGCTTTTGTTTCTAAATTTTTTGAAATTATTAAGAAACCTTTTGAATTTCAATATTTGTTATGGAACATAGAATACACATATAAAATACCATTTTTTTTTAATTTCAGTGTTAGTTATGGTTTTTGAAAATGGAATACTTGTAAAAATTTTCTGATAAAAACCTGTAATACCCAGGAATTTTTTATAATTTCCAGGAAACCCTAGATCATTTTTAATTCAAGGAGGCAAATTTTTTCTATAAAATTTTAATGATCACAAAAATCAAGCAAAAAAAGTCATTATTTTGTGCTTATTCTCTGTATTTAATTTCTCAAATCTTAGCCAGTTTTAAATAAATATATGTCTAAATATGGCTTTTCCTGTTTTTTATTCAAACTGTTTTTGTTTTCATTTGACTAGGAGAAGATATCACATGGATATTATTTAGCATTAATCCTGCTTCTTACAAAGGCAGTTTCTTTTATTTTGTCTCTACAATACCAATTCAACGTAGGTAATTTTTTTATAAATCAAGTATGTTCTTTGATTGTCTGTTATAGTTATTTTTACACATGATTTCAACAAAATATCTTTGACTATGTCTACAATGCAATTGGGAGCTAGTAAAGTAATAAAAATACTAAGAAATCTGCTTATGTCAGTCTGTAGGATATCTGCATTTATTTGCTTGTTCCTGGTCAAATCATGACACTTTCATCTTTAGTTATATCAAAATGCGATGAGTTTTAGTTTGAAGGGAGACTTGATTTGGCTAGAGCAAATAATTTTAGCTTCCTGGCTAGTAGTGGCTTCTAGTCTTGCAGAAAGCGAATTTTATATAATAAAAAAAAAAATAATAATGAATTAAAAAAATAAAAACAAAAGTTTTTCATGCATTAAATAAATATGAGTTTTAAGTAAATAAATGAAGAATTAAAAACTAGAAAGAGAAATTTTTATTGAAATTAATGAACAGTTAGCATTTAAAAATTATTTTACAAAATCTCAAAGAATGGTGAACAAATAAATGCAGGTAACCTAAAGCAATGTTGGAAATATGTTTTCTTTAAATAGGAAAATATTTGTTACTTTTTTTTATGTGATATTTTTGTCATGTCATGAATAGTAATTACTGATTTCCCATGCTTTAATTTTTGTTTATTTTCACCTATTGAAATTATTTATTACCTTAGTCTCCATAGTGATGCTGGGTTTGAATTGGTTATGTCACTCTCTATTTAGTGATGCCATTAACTATTTATTTTACCACCTTTTTGTTCAAAGTAGTTTATAAGGTTTTATGGATATTAAAATTTTTGGTTTGTTTCATTAACACTTGATCTGATGTTTCAGAGCATTTGGATTTTTCTCAGGAAATTATTTTTCAACAAAGCTATAGTTTAATGATTTTAGCATGCAACACATTTTTGGTATTTTTTAGGGACCAGTACCCAGTCCCCCAAAGGTTTATTTCAAGAAACCATGTTTTTCAATTTTAACCAAGAAGTTATGTTCCAATATTTTCAAAGTTTTTTATAACCTTGGAAAGCATTATTTCTGATGATTTAATCATTTTTGCAAATTTTCCTAGATAGAGAAATCATGAACTATTTTAGAGTCTTCATTATGAATTTCCATCTCACCTAAATTTGTATGTTATAAAATGTTGTTTCTGATAACTTTTGAACATCAAACTTTTGGAAATTTTTTGTGACACAAAAGAAATTTCCAGAATATATTTCTCACTCAAGTGCTTTGGTTGAGCATTTTCATATTTTTGTACATTTTCAGGTTAACAAGGTTGGGATTACGTTTCGAACAGCATTGGTGACTACCATATACCGCAAAACTATTTATAAAAGTAATAATTCTCTTTCCAAGTACTCAAAAGGGCAGGTAAGGGAAATTGCTCTTCACTTTCTGGGTGCTCTAATAAAGGTTGTCTGGCTGACTGGTTAAATTTGGTTTCTGTCATTCTTCGACCCCCTCTAGAGACTAGAGACCAATGATTTCTTCTACCATAAGCTTAAATGGGAGCTCAAAGTTCACTAGAACCAAACCGTGGGCCCTTCTATAATAAATTGGCTCATAAAACTATTTGTTGGCCCAAATAATCGTATAAAGGTTTCGATTCGAGTAATCAAATATTGGGCCATTATCATTGATCTTCAAATAAATTTCCATGTTTTTATTAAATATTAAGGCAGTTTTTATAAAAAGATAAAAAGATTACATTTTTAAAGGAATAAAACTAAACAGTTTATCACCAAAACTGAACTGGGTGTATCAAAAATATCCAGAATATTATCAATAAATCTAATAACTAAAAAACAGCTTCATATAGTAGATAGGTATTGATTTTAGTATTACATTTTTAATATTTATCGGAGGATTCACAGCAAGGTATATTTTTATTAGTAAAAAGTACAGAATAATAATTTTTCATAGTTTTTATGCTTATAATTTATAATTTGTTATATGACTTATCTTAGAAATAAATATATTGAAAAAAGGGGAAAAAAAAACATCATTAGATTTTACTAAAATATAAAAGAGCAGTAGGAATAATCTGGAACATTGGGTTTATTATGTTGATGTTGTTAAATATTTGGATGTCATATGTCATAAATGATGTTATAAATAATTCAGTGTAAAAGTATGGCAGTTTTTCTAATTTCAAAATTTTTTTCAAAGTAAAAGGTTGTTTAGGAAGATATTTTTTTTCAAAAAGAAATTTCAATCCATCCATGTTTTTTTTTTGAGATAAAAGCAATTTGTAGCGCATGGAAATACCATGAGTTCATCTATAACTCTAAATACCTTATAACTTTTTTCAACACCTTAACAGGATAAGTCTCCAGCAAAAAAGTTCCCATAAGGAAAGTTTAGCTTTTGTTAAAAGTCCTTAATGAATAGAAAAAAGAGTTTTGGAAAAAGGATCACAAGTTTTGGAAAATAACCTTAAAAGAGTTTTGATATTTATATTCAAAATTTCTAACTTTACCTAGAAATTGGTTTACATAGGCGATGTCCTCTTTCTTATTATAATTGAATAAAATTTTAAAGTTTGCATTTATACTCATAATATTGGAATGCAGAAATTGTTTTAAGTTTTTTTTTCTTTTTTTTTTTTTTATGCTATCTATTATTCTTTAGATTATGAACTTCATGAGTACAGACACAGATTGTGTGATCAACTTTTGTAACAGTTTTCATGAGTTCTGGAGTCTTCCATTTCAAATTGCAGTTTGTCTTTATTTACTTCATCAACAGGTAGGTATCTTCATTATTTCAGTACTTTGAAAAACAGATTCAATTGTTCGACCTTTTTCTATTGTATTCAAGTAGGGGAAAGAGGTTCTTTTGAGATGAGATGATTTAATGTGTAAAGTTTTTCTTCGCTCCTCATTTTGGTAAAAAAAAAATGATTGTCCTTTTTTCTATGGATTATAACTGAAATGAAGCTGAATCAAATTTTTATTAGTTCTCACAATCAAGAATTTGTCAAAATTTTTAATATTAGTGACTTACGTTTGATTATAGTATCCGATCATTAGTAATATTAATCCAGTCACTAGTAATATTAATCCAATCACTAGTAATTACCAATCCAATCACTAGTAATATTTATCCAATCACAAGTAATATTAATCCAATAACTATTAATATTAATCCAATCACTATTGATATTAATCCAATCACTTATAATAATGATCCAATAGCTGTTAATATTAATCCAATCACTTAATATTAATCTAATCACTAATAATATTAATCCAATCACTAGTAATATTAATCCAATCACTGTTAATATTAATCCAATCACTATTAATATTAATCCAATCACTAGTAATATTAATCCAATCACTAGTAATATTAATCCAGTTAGTTACCATAACTTAAAGCAGAGTGCTGCTCTAAAATTTGCATACTCAAAATATATTCTTCACTCTATGGATAATATATGGTTTTAATCAAGGTATGTGCTACTTCGATTTGTTTGTACGATATGTTATTATAGGTTATTATGAAATACTTATTTGTTAGTACAATATTATGTTATTATGAAATACTTATTTTAGGAAGTTTTTGAAATATTGAGCTCTCATTGATGATGCAGAAAAGTGATTTTGTAAAGCTAAAAGTGTTTCATAGGTCGTAATGTGCTTAAATTATAAGCAAACATTTTTCTATCCAACAGTTTATTAAAAAAAATTAAATGAAAATCTATAAATTGATAATTTTTTTTTTAATCCTTCTAAATACTAAACTAGTCAAATTTGAAAAAACAAAGATTTTTTAGATTGTAACAATCAATTCATTTAAGTACTTAGCTAAAATTAAGAAACGATTAATTTCAAGGGACACTCAAAATACTGGCGAGTAAGTGATTGTTGTCGTTTTTTGCAAGGTTGGTTTAGCTGTTTTTGCTGGTTTAGCCTTTATAATCGTTTTGATTCCGATAAATAAATGGATTGCTGTTAAAATTGCTGCAATCTCAAAGGATTTAATGAAAAAAAAAGATCAAAGAGTCAAGGTAAGTCAACTGTTTTATTTAAAATTAAAAAATTTTAAAACACATTTCTTGAAATAACACTTATACAAAAGATTGACATATGGATCTTAAATTCAGGATGGAATAAATTTAGTGTTTATGTTTTAGGATTTACTAATATTACAATAGTGGTTTAAATTATTTTTATTTGAGCTAGTAGCAGTTAAGTTTTATCTTGTGTAATCTTAAAAGTAACACAAAATTCAGTTTTTTGACTTTCACTGTACGTTTTGTATGTCAGTGATATGTATAGTTTAGGCTAAATTATTTGTTTATCTTCATTTTCATCAATAATACAGGTTTCATTAGGTATAATTTGCATGAAGATATATGAAATATAGATGATGGTTTCTCAAGTATTTTATTAAGCAAACAAAAAATTTTGATATCAAGTGTCAATGTATTAGAATTACGCAAAACAAGTAAAGTATCTGAGGTAAGTTTTTGATAAAAACTGTCCTCGTCATGAATTTAAAGTTTTAGTCTATAATTGAGTATTACCTTAATGAATTCCCACAATCAGAGTTAGATGAGTAATCATTAAATACCAGGATTTATTTGGTCGACCTATGTGATAATGGTTCAGTGTCAAATACTGTTTTTTCATGAAAATGTATAAATTTGGTATCTAATTAGATGATGACTTCTATAACTGTTTTATGGGACTACATAAAAATACAAAAAACCATCGTTGTTATGTTATTATTTGTATTTAAAATTGTCTTCCCCCAATGCAGAAAATATTGTTTTTAATGTAATAATAAATTTTGATTTACCTAATGTTTCACTATCTGTTGGGATTATGCTTAACTTTGGTTGAAGTAAAACTTCAGTGGGTTTTTTAGTTTTGCATCCCACTATGAAACAACAATTACTTCTATACCTCTAAAGGGTTTTCTCCAAAGACCTAGGACTGTTTTTTTCAAAAAATCAATTTGCTATATTGAAAAATTAGAGTGGCGGAAAATGATATGTGGGTGAGAAATCAGAATAGCTCCTACATATGATGTTAGAAATATTATTTTATTAGATTTTGGTAATTTGTTTGTATTATTTATTTCAAAGTATACTATTTAAGTATTTTTCTAAGTCTTATCGTTAGGCTAATTCACAATATAACTAGGACTTTCTCAAATAAGATGTTAGTTAGGTGATCTTTAAGAATTTTTATGATGGATTTTAAAAAAAACAGATTTCATAATCTAGAGATTATATTGGAAAAAACCAAACAGAAAAAGTTGGGAAAAAAAGGTTTCTTCATTGATTTTTATACAATTCATTTTAGTTAATAATATGGCCAAAATCTGTACATGTGAAATTGGGTTGGTCATGTGGGTACTCTTTGGAAAGATAATGCCTTTTATTTTTTTATTTTACAAACTTATTTTCAACCTTAAAAGAAAGATACAAATGCAACTTAAGGCATGATAATGTTTCATTAATAACAAAATATATTTTAAAGCTTGTTTTGACTTTGAGTATGTATACATTATTTTAGGAACAAAATTTGAGAACTGAAAAAATTGGAAATTACTTTTTTTTGTCTGAAAACACCAATCGTGCTCGTTAACTTATCTAGACGGTGGTCATTACCCTTGGGTGACAAGTCTGTGTGGGTTTCCAAAGTAAAGAGACGTGATTCCTATAGTATCATCATTAGGCTGGCGTTACGAATGGCAACAAGCTGTAAAAGTTTTGCTCTAACACTTCATCAAAGTGTTGGTGATGGAGGTATGATGATTGATGATGCTTGTGGTTGTGAGAATGAGGGTGACAATAACCATGACAAAAAAGATGGTGATGGTAATGGTAGTAATGAGATTGATGATTTGTGATAAAGATTACAAGGATCGTTATCTTCTTTGATAGAGATAGCATGAAGTGGAGATAAAAAAAATTTTCAATAAAAAAATATTTTGAGAATGAAAATATGAATCTCTTGCTTACAAATTATACAAACTTAGTGGCAGAACAGTGCACTATGCGGAAATCAAAATTTATTCACTTTTGAGGAGAAAATACAGCTAATTTAAGAAACAAAAATTTCTTAAAGTTTCCCGGAAAATAATAGATATGTTCTTAAAAATTTTTGATCTGAATTTCTATGAACTAGTCTATCTGACACTCACTGTACTAGTTGAATTTGAGAGAGCCTGCTCCAAAGCCAAACCATTCGTGGAGAACTTAGCGCTACGGAGTTAACCAGCATTGAATCTCTTCCACAAATTTGTTCGTTGTAAAACTTTTTTTACATTATAGATAAAAAGCTTTGTGTATATTTGGCTTCATATAAAAAAAAATTAGTTCAAATTTCTACTTCAGTAACATGGACACACAGCAGCGAAAGCTATGGAAATTTCTGTTTACCGCAGCTAGTTTTGAGGGCTGAAAATTTAAGATCTAATTTTTTTTTTTTTTTTTTTTTAATGTATTGATTACATGTAGAGAGTATCCTTTGTTTCATAAATTTTTTTAAGGATTTTTAGCATTATCTGTAGTTAATATTGAATTTTTCAACATTCATTGAATATCTGTAGTTAATATTGAATTATTATTTTAAAAAAGCAAATGATTTCATTTGATTTTTCTTCAATCTGAATGTTGGAAATAAATCTTCAAGCAAAACAAGGTTTGCTTGAAGTTTCGTCTGCAATATTGTTTTTTTTTTCTGTGATAATATTTGTTTTTTAATGATATAATGGTATATTTGGAGTTACAAAACATGATTCATATATATAAAAAGAGTTTTTTTTAATTTTTTTAAAGATAGTCAATGAGTTATTCAATGGCATCCGAACAATCAAACTACATGTTTGGGAAGAATATTTTGTGAAAAAGATAACTGGTGCTAGGTATATTTTAATCCTAGCATTTAAGGAATTTTGTTTATCTTGTTTTTATATTGATTTTTTTGTTATAATATTTTAATACTGAGGTAATATCTGCAGGAATATTCAATTTTACTCAAGAAATTATTCATTAAAAAAATGTCTGTGTTAACTAGTTAGAATTAGTTATTAGCTCTGTGGTATTTTGAGAAGTTTAATCCTATGGGTTGAAAGTTACAAACTTATATGCAAGCAAAGGGGGCTGCGTCTTTTGAGTTTTATCCATGTTTGTTGCAACACAGGGTCCAATTTCACTTTTCAAAGTGTCATCGTAAAAGTTGTTAGGCGATGCTGAAAAGTTTTGACAAAATACTGTTTCTGCAACACAGATTTATCAAAAGTGTTTGAATTAAATATGTGTTATAAATTACACTTTTCATTATTAAGGTATGCATAATGAATTTTTTGTTATGAAATTAATTATTTTATGGCAAATGGCTTTGCACTGGGTTAATCCATCTAAATTATTTTTTTCTAGATAAGGCACAGCTGGAGGCTTGAAAAAATTTGCTATTTGAACCTTAATAGACTATGAACGGCTAAAAATGACTAACTGTATTGGAGTTGCGAAATTTTAGCTCTTAAGACATAAGAAAAATTATCTTTATGGTTTAACAGAACTATTCAAAAATTTAATACTTCGTCCTCACTTTCATTTTCTAAATCTGAGAGGAGGGTTAAATTGGGCAGATTGGTTTCTGATGGTTCACATCAGTTTTTTTTTTTTTTTTTTTTTTTTTTTTTTTTTTTTTTTTTTTTTCGCTTTTCTGGACTTTTCAAACTGTTTAATAATAACTTTTTAACATATCCTCTCTATTTTTAAAATTATTTTTAAAAATTAGCAGTTAATCCTTATGTTTGTCTATGTAAGAATGAGAAGAAAAAATATAGAAGATATATTATTAAGAAAAGCTAATGACAATATATTAATTAACCCTTTGCATGCCATTCCGAGAATATATTAGGATTTCGATGTAAGAAAAATATCCCATTTCCAGAATGTTTCGGGTTTCGGGCACTTTCACTTTGAAGGTAATTTTCCACTAGTAAACGACTCCTAATGGACAGGAGAGCAATTTGAATGAATTCTCCGTAAAATTTTGGCAGTTCCGTAGATTTAGAAATAGTTTGGCTGCTCAGACATTTTCAAAACATTGGGAAAAAAAATGATCAACAAAAAAACGCAATTAACTTTAACTTCATTTTCTTGTGAATTAAATGGAAATGAAGGTGAAATAACCTTACAAGAAGACAGTGATGTTCATCTGAACTGGGAATTGGGTTTCTTAGTAAATTTTATAGTTGTGGAGAGGGAGCAGAGTCAGATTTTTATGGCTTTTCGGACTCTGTAAATGAGGAAAATAAAAAAAATGTTTTTTCTTCAGATGATGATGTTTATTCCGCTCCAACTTCTAAAATATCTAATAACATCCCTCCTGATTTTGATATTAACAAATGGGAAATGGGTAAATGAAGATGCTGTACTTCAAGATAAAATGCATCCTTTTCCAATATTAACGGCCGTGCCAGGAATTGGTGTTGAAAAGCCTGACAATGTAC
>JAUZNK010035615.1:5207-18032 GCA_035046665.1 Euphysa ruthae
TTTTTTATATAGATACATATATTACGAATTTGGGACACTAGACGAGGACAGACATACACCATCTAAATCCTGCTATAAGATCTTGCCCGAATTTAGATAGTGGTTTCACCGTAAACGCAGCCATCAAGTGGGTTCGAACCACATACTTTTTTACTACAGTCTTCGTAGCTCGGCTCTTTAGACCACTGCGCCACGGATCAAACACATTTTTTTTATTATTATTACCATGCTAAAAAATTGAGAAAGAGTAGTAGCTGTGAACTGCAGGACCAACAAAATATTTTGATCGGATAAAGTTGATAATAAATTTGACATCTTACCTATGTAAAGTCAATTTTAAACCCTTCCTTACAGTTGCTGGTCTTCCTCGAATATTTCATAGTCTTTTGATAAACGATGTCCTTTCCAAATTTCTTCAAAATGTTAGCTTTACCTGTTAAAAGATATAAATGAGAGTTTTTTGGGAATATACAAAGTTTGATAAAAATAAAATAACTGTGGAGGAAAAATTCTTATTATTTACCTCAATGAGACAAAATACTCACAAATCAAATTTTCGCCATCCTTGTGAACTTTGGTTAAACTATTTGAAGCGTTCCATTTGCGAACTTGTTTTCTGTTCATCTTTTTTAGCCTAAAAAATAGTTCTTAAAAGTTAAACAAACGAACAATTGTCACATTGCACAGTGTAGAAAGTAGATGTATCTTGTCTATATATACCTGAAGTTGTGTCACAGCCGGATCAAAATACGAATTGTGACTGTATCACCAGCTGATTCAATCAAATCTTGGATTTATACATACTTTCTTCCCTGTTCTACCCCACATCTGAAAACATCTACAGCTACATTTCGCTTTATTTTAGTAAAGCATGAGAAGTGCTAGAATATGCGTATCATTAGCAACCACTTCCTTTTCTCCATCTGAAGGATATTCCAAAGCAGCAGAAACTATTTGTTCTGTGTATCAGCATCTCCGATGCTATTGTTCATATCATGTCCTTCTCTTTATAATTGGTAAGATAAAGAGGTTATAAACTTTACCAGCTTTTAGTTTTCATAATCCTTTACATATGGTCCATTTTCAAACACGATGCAGCTTAGGCCATACTTGGGCCATTTGTAGTTTGAGTACTGGGTAAGGATACTTTCATATGTGCTGTTTGGCATCCGTTTCACTTTATGCAGCAACGCACTTCTATCTAGACGTGATTTGGTTGATTGGCTAGCCAGGTTTGATTTACTGGTATTTCTCATCATTTCATTTTCAAGCAGTGAGGTTTGTATGGTAGTGAGCTTGTTTGCTATACCAATACTAACAATCTGGAAAACATTAGCAAAGGGTCAACATTAGCTTTTTCTGTTAGCCATTTGGACTCGAATACATGAGCTAACTCCGCAGCAAGATCAAATGGGGTTGGCATTAAAGCTGATCTGGTTTTGCTGCTAGAAAAATATTTACCCAATGCACTGTTGGTTTAAATCTGACTTATATAAAACCACAATAAAAGTTTTCAGATCTGGAAGGCTGAATATGCTTATAAGCGACACGCTTATATGAAAAAAACGTATTCTTTCTAACAATTGAACTCAAAGAACAATACAATGTATTCTTTAGCATATGTGTCGGTAAAGCTTTGTAAATTTGCAATTTTTTTTTCGCAATAGGTATTTTCATAAAATTGACCAAAATATCCTAAAACAATCACCAAAAAAGTTGCTCAAGTAGGGATACAGAGGATTCCTGAGATCTTACATAAAAGTAGTACATAAAATTTCGCTTCTTTTGATCCCCAATATGTAAAGTTAACATTTTTTTCAAGGTCCAACAATTTCTACACCACAATGTTTTTTTCAGTTTGAAGTTTTTGCCAAAAATAAAGAATTTAAAAAAAGGAATAAAACAATGGAAGTGTATATGAATGATCAAAGTTTTAAAATACCAGAAGATATAACACTTAATTAATACATTTCATAGTCAAATTCTTAAATTTACAAGAATTGAAATAGTTTCACCTGCCAACCTTAGGCTGATTTTCTGCTCAATATATATCTGTCATTGATTCACAAAAAAACTTGTTTCCTAACCAGTTAGGAAGTTTGAGCTAAATTTTGTCAAAGTTTATTGAATTTGGGACTTAAAATTTTCTGGCTTTTTGTTTTTTTACAACAACTACATCAGCTAACAAAATTATATGTTTAGTTTACTTAACCCTGGCCTACGACAGCTGCTATAGTCAACTGAATAACCAAATGAGTCAAATAACTTCAATTTGTTCCTTCCCTGGCGTCAAACCCACTAAACATCTCCTCAACCCATTTTTTTTACTTGAAAACTGACATGAATATTACATTTATTTACGTCTACCTTTTTTACCGTTGACCAGTTTTCTTTTCTTATACATTACACAGTCCTGCAGTGTAATCAACTCCATTTCTGAAAATATTGACAAGGCTATCATAACTCACCCATCTGCTAATGTCTTTGTCTTTGGGGACATCCATCACACTGACTGGGTACTTTTCTCTACAACTAGCATTTCTTGTATCGACATCTAAAAGTTTGCTATATTTCAGTCATTAACTCAATTAGTCGATCTCCAACTTGTCATCCTGATCGTGACAATAATATATTATAGATAGCCTTCTCTTCTTGATCTTTCCTTTCATCGAATCCTGGTAGTTACAAAACAGTCCAGTCCTTTGGTTAACTTTGACATCAACTTTAGCATCACTTCTTAAGTCAGCTATCCATAGGAAATTGTTTTCCTACTATCATGACCTACTTCGTGATATTCCACTCAAATACATTTTGATACAGAGGAATGAGCTAAGGAAAATGCTTCTTGGCTTCATGTTGGCATCAATGCCTATATTCCCTCTTGAAAGTATCAATTAAAACCACATTCGAGCCTATGGTTTTCTCCATTGCTCATTTCAGCCATTATTTTCATCTTCTTCAGCGCAGTAGTTGTGTTGACAACAGACATATTTTTACTACAGCTTGTATTGGCTATAAAAGAGCCATTGAGGAGTCTAAACGCTATTACCAAAACTAGGTTCCTGAATCTCTAGTCACTCAATCTTTCGAATCTCAAGACTTTTGGCGCATTTATACGAGTTTTTCAAAATAAGATTAAGTCTTTAATTCTTCCATTCTTTAATGGACCTGAAGTTGTTATCTCTGATAGAAATAAGGCAGAACTTTTTACTAAACTGTTCAGCTGTAACTCCACTCTCGATGGTTCTGGACACATATTGCCTAACTTTCCAACTAAGATTATTTATAATTGGACTCATCTCAACGTACCGACCAAAATTGTTGAAAATGTTATTGATGAAATTTCTGTAGTCATGCTACAAAAGTGATCTGCAGATCTCTTTCCGATTTTCCTCTAGTTGTTTAAGAAGTTTATTGCTGAATCCTGTTTTCTCTCTTGCTGGAAATCTGTATCTGTTTTTCCAGTTTTAAAGAATTCTGGGGAACAATCTGGTTCTCGTAATTACTGTCCTATGCGTCTTCTTTCAGTCATAATTAAGGTCTTTCAATCATTGATTAACTTATGCGTTACTCTTTACTTAAGATTCGCTCAATATGTTTTCTGATCATCGGTATGGTTTTCGTTTTCTGATGCGTCCACCGTTAATGCTCTAAATGTCATCTGTGAACGCGTCTTTTAATTTCTTGATGCTTGCGGTGAATCCAGGGCGATTGCATTTGGCATCTCTAAGGTATTTGACAAGGCTTAGCATGTTAATAACATGGAGAGTAACAATGGAGTGTTTGTACCAAAAACATTGCCTTATGATCTAATATTTTTTGCATTTGATAGCACAGACATGAAAATTGGCACTGTTGACAAAAAAAACCAATTGCATGGGACTGCTATTGCTGTGTACCAACAACCAAAGTCCAATACGAAACTGATGGGTTATCTATGGAAAGACGAAATGGTCAACCCAGGTTGAACCCTACTTTGCCCAGTCTATGGTCTATAGAAAAACCTCTGGTCTGGAGGCTCTATTGTTTTAAATCCGTGTAACTCTTCGCTCAAACATTTAACAGTCACGTGATCACTTATCGTTATAACGAGGAGTAAACAGTTAAGTGAAACAGCCAAAATACAATAAAAATTTACAATTCTTAATAATATTTATTATTTTTAACAAAATTTGTTTTTAAAACTAGCTATTATTATGGGTGGATCAAACTGCTGTCTTCCTGGTTGTCATGTTTCAAGAATATTAAACCATGAAGGCACTATATTGTTTCGAATACCAATGAGAACAGACTAGTATTATACCAAGTGAAAAACAACATTATGGGTGTAATCACTCGTTAACGATGTTTTAACAAAAATTTAAAAGAACATTTGGAAAAGAGAAATATTTTTATTTGTGAAAGACATTTTGCTCCTGTAGATATAGAGTTAACAAGTTAGTAACTTATTATCATCTTTGACTCCCCTTTCTTACCTATATGAATAAGTGAAGGAGGATGAAAAATAGGCTATCAGGGAAATTAAAATCTAAACATTGTGGCTGCTTTCTATTTTTGCATTTTCTTCTGAAAGGCTAGAACATTAATTTAATTTCTTAATTTCTTTTGTTTTAAATTTTTTTGATTTGATTTTGATTTATATTAGCTAAGTAATTAAAAAAAATCTCATTAATTACCTTTACTTTAAAGTTATATACAACTATTTCAAATCTCTAAATTAGCTCTTTTAACATAGCTTGTGATATGTTTTTATATAACAAAGCTGTAGTTTTATAACACAAATTTTATTCTTGAAAATGAAATTCCATTGTCGGGGAATTAAACCCCAGTCTCGATTGTGGCAGGCAAGAATTCTACCACTGCACCAACAATATCTTCAAACACCTCGTTTAGCTTATCCTCGACAATGACAATGAAATCAAACAAAACATCCGGTGGTTTTAAAATTGTTATCATCAATTTTTGTCACGTGATGTATATAAAAACATTTTCAGTTTTAAACTCCAAAACAAAAGACGATAACAGTAGGCTTCCAGACCAAAGTTTTTGCTGTAGACTGTTCCCAGACTAGTGCTGGACTTCTCCCTAAATGACATTATATAGTATATCTGGTGAAGTTTAGAATATTATTAAGTCCTTTTTGTCTGGCAGAGAAATTAAGGTGGTCTTTGATAGCCACTATTCGAACTGTTACTCTGGAAATTTTTGTGTCCCTCAAGGTTTTGTTTTTGTAACCTACTCTTCTAATATTCATTAATGGTCTGCCTGATTGAATTCTTTTTTAGGACTATTTTGAGGAGTAATGTTCAAAAATAACATCCGTTTTGATTCTTACATTGAATCCATTACAACATTTTGCTACCATGAAAGTTTAATTCCTATTCCGGGTGTGGCAGACCAATTAATGTGTGTTGCTGCCATCTTTGATTCAGAAAACCTGCTGTATTTCCTCATCTTCTCGACCGAATTCAGAAACATATATTCTACCTTGTTGATTCTATTATTTATTTGAATTTTCAATCGTTGTCCTATCATAGAAATGTGGCCTCATTTTCACTGTTCCATAGCTATTTCTATGGGCACTCTTTTCATGATTTTAAAGAAGTAACATTTTCATTTAAGACTTTCTGAAAAACCACAAGGCTTTCACCTGCTGCTTATTTTTTAATAGTACAGATCACCAAATTTAACGAAAAATTTTAACTATCAATCTTCTTCCCACATCCTGTTTGCTTGTGAATATCTCTGCCTTCTAATTGTTTTCCTCCTAATTATGATCTCCAGTTTTTTAACATCTAGCATCAACCAATAGTCCTCAGTCTCTGTCAGATCTGCTTTATCTTTATTTTTATCTTTTAGTTTCGTGCCTAGTAGTGGCTTTTTTCAGAGGTAATGACTTTAGGTCCATTGAAGAGTGAAGTGATCAAAGACTTACCCTTATTTAAAAAACTCTTATAGATGCACTAGACTTCTCGAGATTCGATTGCTTAAGTGACCCAACGTTCATGGACCTGGTTTTGGTAAGAGTGTTTAGCCTCCTCAATGACTCTTTTGCAGTCATTGTGGACTCTTTTGAAAAGGCATCTATTCTCAACACTACTAATAGAGGCAATGACTGAGATATAGTGTAGTTGTAGTTTTTTTTTACCAGAAAGGCTATTAATTCTAGAAAGCTGGTCAGTGCAACGAACATTGAAGTATATTAGCAGATGGTGAATTATGAGACCTTGTCAATATTTTCAGTAATGGAGTTGATTACTTTGCAGGACTGTGTGGAAGGAAAACAACATAAGAAGAAAAGATAACTAGTCGACTTTAAAAGAGAAAAACGTAGACAAACGTACAATTCTTTGGGTTTTCAAGTTAAATTTCCCGACTTACGGGAAGATTTTCACTGACAATGCCAAGGCCATTCATGTGAAAAAGACAATTCCTTACGATTGATAGGAAGGTGACCAAGTACAATAAAGTCAGGAATACTTATGGAAGGATCAAGATTTGTTTGACAAACTACCAAGATATCAGTGATGAACTAGAGAGGAAAGCCTCCACATGAGAAAAATTTGCTGCAAAGACTACGAATGTTGGTGAACAAAAGAGACAGAGGTTTTGGTAATGTGTGAGAGGCTGATTTTGATTTACTAAGAATTTTCATAATAAAAAATGCATTTAAAAGCAGTACTACTGCCTTATTTAAATATCTTTTGCAGAAAATCAGTTCACTCTATTATTTTCCTTGTCAGTTATGAGCCTTTTACCATAACAAAAGCAGTGTCATTGCCACATGTAAGCGAGCTGTTACAGATGCAGGTTCACCCTCTAAGGTCAATTTGACACTGCTATCAACTATCGCCATTTAAAATCCTAGTAAAGAGTTTGGGACATTTTTCTACCTGTCTGCAGTGTAGCAATCAGAAAACTACTATCCTGATACCCTCAGCATCAGGAAACTACTATCCTGATACCCTCAGCATCAGGAAACTACTATCCTGATACCCTCAGCATCAGCAAAACTACTATCCTGATACTCTCAGCAGAGACAACTAACGAGCATTAAACCAAAATGCTCATCAGACAAACAAAGGGAATTGGAAAAATGGTATTAGCAATCCTAGAGGAGCTAGAGCAGCTATGGTATTGCAAGCAGTACTGCATCCAAACCAATGGGCGAAGAAGGGGTAGAAGAGTCACCCTTTAAGACAAAAATTTCTTTTTGCCAAGGTCTCAGGGATAAAACAATTCTTTATCTTGTTTAATACAAGGTGTTATAATTGTACCTCATTTTCATCACTTATCATTAAAAATATAAAAATATCTCTTTTACTTTCTTTCGATTATCCTGAAAGCTAATAAAAAAGATTAAATTTGTAGGTAAAATATTTAGGACAATTAAATTTTGCAGAAGGAATATTATATGAAGAGGAAAACAGTTTTTCAGTGAGAAAAGGCTGGATTACCTGATTGAACCAAAGTGTATACAAACTTTTTAAAACATATTTTAGACAATGAAACTTGGCAGCTGATGGTGATACTTTAAGATTATTATTTTTAGATTTGATATTTCATAGTTTATATTTTGATATAACAGAAGATTGAGTGAAGTTTGATATTTAGGTTTGTTTTTACAATAGCATTTTTTGAAAGGTTTTATTTCTAATAGCTGCTCTTTTTAAAGGTTCGTAAACTTAAAAATTGACTTTTTGGATGCCATATTAAATGTCATGTTTTGTTTTCAAATGTTTTTTTTTTCTTTTTAATGTGTCTGTTTTTTTAAATTTACCGCTGAATATATATTTTTGAAATTAAATACAAACTGACGATTGCAGATTATCTTCTTTTCATTGTTTGACCCTTGAATTTTGCTCTTGAAAATTTCCACCAAATTTTAGTTACTGGGTATCCGCAAAAATTTACACCAATTCTAAAATATCGTTTCTATGACCTTCATCTTGTTGGGCATCTTAAAATTAAATTGAATGAGGAAAGCATGTTCAAAAATATCTTTTTTACTTATTTTCCCTAAGAATCATGCTTGGAAGTTCTTTGATATTACTGTTTTTGTGACAGTTTATATGTGGAATATATATTTTGTTAGGGTGGACTACTACCAGGTTCATTTGAAGTTGGAAGATCGTACGATAGTACTCAAGGTTAGTTATATTTTTGATATATTTTAATTTGAGCTCTTGAATTGCTTTATCTTTGTAACAAAATCAACCAAATATTTGGACCTTGATGCAAATTTATTAAGGTGTAATTATCCTCAAAATATGTAATTATTATGATTATTTTTTGATGCCATTGGAAGATTGCTGAATTACATTCAAAAGAAAAAATGGTTAATAAATCTTGTGTTGCTATTCTTAAGATTGTATTTTTTATATAAATTTTAATTTGTGGATCTTAGATAGTCGATGTGTTTTGCACCCTTTTTCTCCCTAAAAATATTTTTTTTAAATTTTAAAAATGTCCCGAGTTGATTGTGTAGACTTTCAGATTTAAATTTCATTCTTTAGCCTATGTTAAAAGTTTAGTCTGATGATGAAAAGAGTCAATATATTCCATTTTTTTATACCATCAGACTTAATTCTTTAATTTTTCAACAAATTGAGCTATTGACATTTAAAAAAATTATTTGCTCACCAGATTAATTAGTTGAAGGTTTTGAATCACTTTAAATATTATTTAGGCATTTTTCATGTACAAATGGCTTTTTTTAATTTTTTTTTTTTTATGAAATTAAAGTAAAGTGAATAAAGTTAAAGTAGCCAAAGTTAGCGAAACTTGATTAGCTCAACCAATCTTGTCAACTGAAATATGAAAACACTAAAAATCTCTTTTTTGGAAAATAACATGATTTCGATGTGTCGGCTAAAAATCTTTTTTTTTTTTTTTGAAGCCTTTTTTCGTTTTTTTTTTTTTTTTAAATATTTTTGAAAAATATATTCTTTAATTCCAGTAAATTTTGCAGTATGTTAGAATTTATTTCTCATATTAGAATTTACTTGTCATATTAGCACGTTGAAGATCTTGAAAAATTTTACGATGTTTCGAGTACACAAACTTGCCCAAAAATCACAACATAAATTTTTTTCAAAATGTTAAATTTTTATTATTTTTATTGATAATTGAGGCCTGTCGACTATTTTGAAATAATTTTTAAACGAACAGGCATGCCAACATGTGCAAAATAATTTTTGTTTTTGTATTATTCCTAATAAATTGTTTTTTTTATCTTGTTTAAATTGTGCTATATGTATGTATGTAAATTATTAAATGTTTGTTTATATTTTTGGCAATCTTGGAAATTTTTTGAGCATTTATTCATAGTTTCTATGGTAGGTATGACGGTTATGCTGTTGTTGGATGGTATTCCTGGGGGATATTAACCATTGATTAAGTGCTTGTTAAATAGACTTCAAAAACAAACACAAAATTTATAAGCACTAGTTTAATCTCCATCTAAATCAATTTGAGTTATTGAAAATTCTTGTGTGTTAAAAACTTTCTAGCAAGGAAAATAAATGATAGTTTTGTTTAAACAAAAATTGGCCTGTTTTTCAAAACCCTTTTCTCTTTTCTATGCTATACCCAGTTAATTTATTTGTTTTAGGAAGAATTTCAAATGTTCTGCAAAACAAACTGTTTATTAAGAAACAAAATGGAGATTTTCTTTCATCTACCACACGATTTTCGGAAGTTCGTGATATTCTTGTAAAGAAGACAGATATTCATAACCCAGGTATTGCAAGTTATCTTATAGTAATTTTTTTTTTAGAAAATTTTTTTTTAATCAGTCAAATGCTTGATTGGTATTTTTCCATTTTGTTTGTTTTGTAAAGATCCCAAAACAGCATGACTTGCTAGCGATACCTAAATTCAAATTATCTACTAAATTTACTTTTAAATTTTATTGACTTTCTTAAGTCTCTTTGGAACATTTTCATAGGATTTAGTGATGATAACTGTAAGAAGCTATTCGCTGTTTTGAGGTCTTATATTTCATAGACATTGTTTTATTTTTATTTATTTTTGCAAAAATTATTGAATTTGTTGAGACTTAATACCTTAATTGTTATTTTTAAAAGAATCCTTTGAAATTTTAAACCTTATCGTTTTTTTTTTTAATATAATTCATTTTCCCACTCTGGACATTGGACATCGTCTATACTTAAAACCGTGTGTTGCAAACTTTTGCTCGATGGAATGTTCTTACTCAAAAAGAATTATGCTTTAAAACAAATTTCTTGGCTATGTGCTCAATTTGTCCCAGTATTGTTAACAGATGAGATGTTTTATCTGGTGTTGGTATCTCTTTGAACGATTAGTTTATATTTAACTTCTTTATATCGTAGTTTATGGCTCCCATAAAAAATGTTATAGAATAGACTTATACCTGTGTATATGTGTCTGCGTCATTCTCTTTTCTCCACAATGGCTTTACAGCTACAGTTTTTATAGCAATTTAAATGAAAATTTGGTTCTTTTAACTCTTAAAGGTTTTTTAAATGTGTTCTTTACTTTTAAAAGTATTTTATAAACTAAAGATATTTATGTGAAATTTTGTTAATTTAAATTTTTTTTTTTTAATTTTTTTTTAAAGGATCTGAATTGAACTTAAATTTTTGTGAAAAACACCATGTGTTTTTTCAAGTTGGTAAATGGAGAGTCTGATTTCGAATATAAACATTTCAAGAAAGAAAAACCATAAATTGTAAAATTTTATGAAAAATACACTCCGGATTTATTGGCAAAAGTACTTTTTAAATATTTATTAAATGAATCGCAAAAATTGAAGTGAAACTGTTTGTTGCAAATATCTTTAGGGCCTGGTCACTATGACGTGAAGAAGCCGACGGTCCCTGGTGGAAACTTGATAACACGAGAAGAACGTTTCAAGACACTTAAAAGCGATGTACCGGGACCAGGTACGTATCAGGTAAGTCTTTTTCTCATTTTAGTTGGGGTTTTATTTTCTTTGTCATCCCTTAATTAAAATAATTCTTGAAAAATGTTTTAAAAAATCCGCAGAATTTTCATTTATTATTTTTTAATTTATTGGATAATTGTTAAAAAAAAGATGATTTTTGTATATTTAGGAGTAAATTCATGCGTTCTTGTGCAAGTTTAAACCAAGCTTTGATTTGAGATATTTTATTAAAGAGCTGTAAACATATTATTTTATTATGCAGGGCAAAGTATTCCGAAACAAGCCAAGTTACATATTTGGAAAATTGGGTATAAAAAAATCCATTAATCCCTTTACCGCCAGGTTTTCCGAAATATTGTGGAAAAATAATTTGACATCCTCTTTTCTGTAGAATTGCAATATTTACCAGATTCTATGTTAAAAATGTAAAAAATTTAAAATTACCATGTCTTAAATCATATAAAGATTTTCTACTCTTTGATGACGATGTAAAAATTTTGATATCGATGTAATAATTTTCTTTTAACTTCGGCACATATGAGAATACTTGCCACGAAGTTAATTCTAGTGCACGAAATACTTTGATACGTATCTTGGAAGACTTAGATGCTGGTGAAACGTTTGATATTGTTCTGAAAACTACCCTTAAAGATTATTTACTTTATTTCATACATAGAGCTGTGATCTGAAGCTTCTGTAATAAATATAACTTTCTATTTTAATCTAAAATATTTAACACTCGATGTACATTGGGGATTTTTGTGTGTAAGAATAATTTTAATATTTTATTTAAACTAAGCCACTGTTTCGTTTTCGTTTGTCGGAAAATAAATGGTAATATATCTAATAACTTATTTGATTATTTAATTATTAGTTCTAATGAATAGAAACATTTTAACGATAAATATTTAAAAGATTGATAATTATTTGCTAACAATAAGTCCTAAGATTCCAAGATTTATGCAGTACCGTAAGAACTGTAACGGAAAAAGTTTTAATATTTATTTGTTATTTCTATCATTTAGCTTTCTCCTAGCTCAAAATTTTGGATTTTACTGTTAGAAACGAATTATTTGGTCAATGGAATTTTTTTTTTTAAATTTCAAAGAAAAGAATATACCAATTTTTTGAAAAAAAAAAAATGGAAATTTATGATGTCGCTACATTATCTAAATCGGGCTACGAAAAACTTACTTCTGGAAGTCTTTTCACCATACAACTGCAAATTTAGTGTTCTTAGCTCAATTGAAGTAACTGATAATCAATTTTAAACTAATTGTTGTATTTAAAAAAGATTGTTTTTATTATGGACCTGTGAAAAAGTATTGAATTTTTATTTACTAATAAAAGAAATTTTGTATTTATAGTTAAGTCCTTTATTGCGTAATTCGGTGTTAAAAAGTACTTTCAATGCAACACTCAACAATCCCGCTGTCAATGCTGTTTAGAATCAACCGGTCGCCGAACCACTACCTTTTTCTTTTTAAGTGTAAGCTTAAGAAGTGTAAGGTTATGTCTTTTTTTGTCTAATTACTGAATTTTTTGAAGAGAATTTATTTTATTGATATAGCTAATATTTTAACTTTGTATCTATTTTTTTTTACTTTGAATATATTTTATTACTACAATCCAAAGATATCGTCTCATAAAATATGTATTCATAAGCAAAGCTACGCTGATTTAAATAAATTTCACATGATTCATAATTAAATTTCTTTGAGGACGCCTGTGCGCACTTGAAACTATCATGGGACTATTTGATCAAAAATATTTATTCCGAAAACCAACTTTAAAGTAGTCGCTACAATACACCATTTACGGGACAAATTTTGCAAGCGGATATGTTGAAAAATAAGCGAAAACCCTATTTATTATCGACAAAACTTTTTTTTGAA
>JAUZNK010035626.1:0-18030 GCA_035046665.1 Euphysa ruthae
ATACATACATACATAAATACATACATACATATATGTACTTATTTATATATACACATACATACACACACACACACATGCAAGCACGCACATATACACACAAACTCACATACACATATACATGCATACATACAAATAAACAAAATAAATAAAGGGTAATATAATATTTCAGACTAATGTAAATTTTCAAGTAATAATTGGTGGACTGTTTGAACAAAACTGTTTCTATCTGAATTTTTACATTCAAATTTTGTACTATATAATTTATAAAATATAATAATGTGTAAATATTGTAAATATTAATAAGGTGTAACATTATATGATTTACAATGATTATTCTGGCAAATCCAAGAAATTATCATGAAAGTTGATTTGGTAATTTCTTTACAAATCTTTTGATGAAAAATGAAATTGTGCCACTTTGCTTTCCAAATATATTTTGAACTGAAAGTTTTAACTAACATTTACCTTAGAATTGATATAACAGTAAACTTTTTTTCTTTTTTTAATTATTTGATCCATATTAGGGATGATATTTCTTTGAGATTCCGTAAACAAATAGGCTTCATAATAAAGATTCCACGAGGGAGCAGATAAATTCTTTTTTACTTCCTTTATTTCATGATCTAAAAAAAAAAAAAAATTAAAACGATTGAACTGAACGATTCATTGTTTTGCATAGAACATTCTTCTTTTTCACAGCAACCGAAAATGACAAAAATCAAAATTCCATTTATTCAATCCTTTGTGAAAATATATATTTAAAAATTTTCTTGTAAGAAGTAAAAATCATACCATTTATATAGTTCCTCTAATTATATATTTGAGATAAATTTTCTCCCTTCTGAAATTCATGCAATAGCTATCCTGGCCAAACTGTCTTCGATTAAAATCAAAACTATACATCAAATCAAATTGCTTCCTTCACACTTTTATCAAATTTTTGACATAAAAAAAATTGTATTGAAGTATAAACATGCTTTACAGTACCAAAACTTTCCCATTTTAAAACATGCTGCACTGCACAAGCACTCAACTTGGTAAATATTTTGTTAATTGTTGTATGAATTGACATTTGCTTTGATATGGAATTTGTTAAAAAACTTTCCTTGATGGTAAAATGTTCTAAATTTAAGTAATTTGATGACAAAGTAATGTGATGACAAAGTTATACATTTATCTAAAAAAATTTATTTTCCAATGATTTTTCATTAGAAAATTCAAAAAAAAAAAAAAAAAAAAAAAAAGTTCATAGTTTCAAATTTAAAATTAGAGCTTTAATTAAATTAATATGCTTATAAATATTCTTACAAATATTGTTTAAAATCCTCAGAAAGATACCCTGACTTGATCATGATTAGGGATTAACCTTATTTAATTCTGAAATTTTTCACTTCATTCATAATAATAAACTGCAACAACTTATGAAAATGGTTTATACCATATACAGGAAAGTGTATACTCCTGCTAAAAAATAACCAGAAGTGATCTGCTCTGCAAAATTTTTGATTTAATCCAAGTGTGGTTGAGTTTCATTCCATAGAATTTTTTGAAGCTTATCATACTTTGTTAAACTGGCATAACAGATGACAATATATAAATATTTAATATAATTTATAGGGTGACTAATCGGAACTAGGTATTGGTGCTGCTCCTTTTCCAGGCCAAAGCATCAACTACCCAAATTTTTCATCAAATGACCATAAACAAAGAAATTCAAAAGAAATATGAACTCAATGACTAAAATGGATAATATTAGAAATTTAAAAAATCTAAAATTTTTAAACATTTCAGCAGAATCGCAATTTTCAATTTTCAGGAAGAACATAAAAATATCCATTTCTAAGACTGGGCAAACACTTCGTAAATTTTAGATAGCAGTCACGAAATTGGAAAATATGCAGAAAGACAACATTTCTTAACACCAAACCAAACTTCAACAGAATTGAAATAATTTCTTGCAATAAACGTTCTCACAGGTTCCTCATGTTTAAAAGCACAACTTTTATCCTTAAAACTTCACATAAAAGTAAAAAGAAAATTAAAGAAAATTCAAAAATGCTGTATTTAGATTTAAAATTACCATATTTGGGACATATAAACAAAAAAAAAATTCCAAAAGTGTCTTTTGAGTGAATAGAAACTCTCGTCCTTTAACTTCAATTTGAAAATTTATAAAATGACCAAACGTATTTGTGAAAACTTGCGAGGCTTTTTTGGTTGAAAAATTCTCTTCCCAGTTTGAAACAATTTCTTTTTAGGTCTAAAATGATCTTTCTTTAGAAAGGTCATTTTAGACCTAAAGGATTTTTGGTACGTGGCAATATGGGGAAAGATGTTCTTTATTGTCATTTTGATCAAACTGGAAACCTTTCAGAGCCTGGGGAGTGAAAATTTTGGGCAGTTGGCTATAGACCATCTTTCCCTTTTAGATTTACCCTTCTTTAAATCCTTTAAATTCATACAAAAATGCAAAAAAAAATAATGAGCTGAACTCAATAAAATGTCAAAAGTCATTTTTAAGCCTAAAATGACAATTTTTTTAAGTCCTGGAGACTGGGCCCAATAATATTTTCAAAATAAATAACATGTTTAACTAATTAGAGATAATATTTTCCAAAATAAAAAAAAATCAAAGCATAACTTTTTGACAGAAGGAAAAAAAAAAAAAAAAACATTTATTCGCTTTTGGATCATAAATCGGCCCTGGGCTCAGAAACAAGAATTTTTGGGAAGTAAACTTTTTTTAGTTCATAAATACTTTTGTGCACAAAATAAAGAAAATATATTTATGTCATTTAATGGACGGGAGCAGTTTTCTAAGTAAATCAAGATGACGTCTCTGTGATTTATTTATTGCTCAATAATTGCACCTTTTTTATTTTTCTTTGTTTAATCTTTCTTTTAATCAATTGTTTTTGTAAGAATTACAATTAAAGAACAAAATCTTTTATCTAATAAAATACAGAATAGTTAAAAGATGTCGTTTTCCAACCATATTTCTGTAGTAAAATTTTTTAATGCAAGGAAGATGATTTTCCATGATTTGGTCAATTATACTAGTTAATTATAACTCAGTCTCATTGTGGAGATTACCTTTTAAAACTAACAGTGTGATTCCATCACTCAAAACTTCACCATCGTAGTACACAATTGCACTAAACACTCCAGCTTGAGATAAAGTTAAAAACATTTTATGAGATTCTCCAAATACTTCATCTGCGAAAATCAACTCAGGCATAACTTTTTCCTCATTCTCCACCTTTGATTAAAAAAGCCAAATTTATATTATATTGAATTCAATAGATGCCTTTACAAAATAATTTACCTGACATAACCTGACCAATATCCACCACTGATTCAAGAAACTGTCATAGTATTCTGCATTTTTATTTAAAAAAAAAAAAACCTAAAATTTCCATAAAACAATTACTTTAAAAATCAAAATTTCATTCAATTAAAAAAATTCAATTAACTTTTTAGATTTCTCAGACAATTTCCACCATCTTTGCCATTTAAATTGCTTTTGGAATTAAAATTTCAATGTTATGTCATTATTATTAAAATTCCAAGGGCTATCACCTTGTTGTGTCATGTTTACTGGTTATTTTCCTACCATTATTTGCCAGAACCATTATGACACGTTAAGTAAAATAAATTAAGTAGCATAAAATAAACTTAAAGTACAGAAAAATCTCCTCCAGAGTATTTTATCACTGAGGTATTTATCCAAAAAAAAAACTCCTCTACCACTGAAAAATTCATACAACAATCTTACCTGAAATATATGAAATTCGTATTTATAGAGATCTTCGGTAGCAGAATAGCATGGGTTATCATACTTATCGCGTTCGTCGATAGTTATCATTTCTTGTTCGTTTACACCAAATACCAAAAGCGAACTACGAACAACTAATTTACTTTTTCCTGCATGAATAATCCCTAAAAAGAATTCAAAATTTGAAATTCTGAACATATAAGCTATAATTTGTTAATAGCATTTTATTCTCTAGATATTCTAAAAATTAATAATGAATGAAGAAGGATGGAAGTTGCTGACCTCATAAAAACAAGCTATAAAAGATACCTGTATAATTCAATGCAACGATGACAAAGAAAAGATAATGTCTGTGCAGTCTCAAAATTCAAGGAAAATTTTATCGAGAGCAGCAAAGATAAGAAAACATAAAACATCACAGCATAGCTAAATCGTTAAAAGAGAACGTAAATGTCATAGTTTGTTGATGCTGAAGAATAATCTCATATCAATCACAGAAAGTGTTGATACTAACAATGAAAGATTTCTACTACAAGTAATCATTAAAATCATTGTTTTAATATTTATTGTTTAAAACAAAAAACAACTATGTGATTGATTTTTTAGTTGCTTCAATATGTGTCGTTTATGCTAAGAGTTTTTTCAGTGATGTTTAACCGATATTCTTTGTATTGAAAAATGTATTAGTTTTGATAAAGGAAAAACTGCGTCAATTCCAAATGCTCAGCATATATTTAACAAATATAATTTATGTGCAAAGGAAGCTCATTATCATCATTCTTGTTATAGACTTTAAAAAAAACCTTTACCAGATCATTAAACAAAACTATAGGTTTATCCAAAGTTATAGCCAATAATTCCGACGATGAGTAATTGTATAAGAAGATTTTTGCGTATATCAGAACTACGGTTCTTGAGTCTAATTCGATCTTGTTCATGATCGATTTCACAACATATTATACTGAATTACTTGGCAAAAAAAAAAAGTCAGCAATCAACTGACTAAAGTGTTTGTAAAATGTAATAGAGAAGTAATTTAAAGATTCCGTCCATACTTTTTCATTAATGACCTACTGGTCTATAATTAACCATTTAATGAATAAAGTAAAAATTCCTAATACTACACCAATTCTTGTAAATGGGACACTGGAAACTGATTTTGTAAAGGCTAACTTATTTAACAGATATTTTGTAAGCTAGTGTAGCATTGTCAATACTGAAAGTACTATACCTGTTCAGAGTTATAATACTAATCATAGACTTAGTGACATAGTGTTTAATTCAGATGACACCATAAAAATTATTAAAGACCTAAACCCAAATAAAGCACATGGCGATGATGGGATATCTATAAGAATGATAAAGCTTTGTGGTGATTCTATAGCTCATCCAACTAATATTATTTTTTAAAATATTTAAAAGCTGGAGTTTTCCTGTCCCATATTTTTGGAAAAATGGCAATGTTGTTCCAGTTCATAAAAAATAAAATAAACAGGTTATTAGCAATTAAAGACCAATATCGTTACTGCCAATTTTTGAGAAAATTGTAAACAATGATCTTTTTAAATACCAAGTTACTTAAGAAAAAACAATCAGGTTTTCAACCAAATAATTCTTGTGCGAGTCAACTTGTAGCTATTACCCATTATATTAAGCCTTTGGTGGCAATCCCTCTCTAGAAACCAGAGGTGCATTTCCAGATATGTTTACTTTTTAAATTAAAAAGCGATGGCAATAGAGGATCACTCTACAATATTCTAGAAAATTATTTACAATATCGTACTCAAAGTGTAGTTCTCAACTGGATCATTATGGGAAAAAAATTACTGTTGGAGTACCTCAAGGTTCAGTCCTGGGCCCTTTACTATTTCTTGTCTATATCAATGATCTGCCTGATCACTTCAAACACTAAACTTTTTGTCAAGGATACTTCAATTTTCTCAATGGTTTGTAACACTGATGTATCTAGTATGAGTCTAAACAGTGACCTAGACACTATTAAAGACTGGGCTTTTCAGTGGAAAATTGTATTCAATCCAGATCCTAAGAAATAAGCCACCAAGGTTTTTTCTCTTTTATTTTTTATATATCTATGTTTTTGTTTTTATTTTATGCATCAGTGTCTCTCTGATAAGATTTTTTATCAAGTCACACTAAGTGTTGCATTTTTTTTTATTAGTAATTTTATATAAGTAAATATAAGTATAGTAATTTTGCACTATGCATATAAAAAAAAATATATATTCTTTTTTTTTCCAATTAAAATGGAAAACTGTTTTTACTATCAAAAATGTGTCGATTATAGATTTGGCAAAGAAAAAAGAGCTAAAACTCTATGCGAATAAATCTCAAGAGCTCACTACTAGAGCTAAAGTGGTGGCATTGCTAATCTGCATGGATGAAGAAAGAATCAAAAACAGCTATGGTCATGGCCACCCCAAACAGAAGAATTAAACAATGAAAGTATAAATATCCCGTCGTTGTCAAAGCAGTTCTTGACGACAGTGTTGAACCCCAGAGATGTCTATTTGAAAATCAAAGTCCTGTCATTCGGACAGGATTTAGTGTATGTGATAACAAGAAAGTCGCTGCTTAATGCCAGAGTACATTATGTTATCGTTTGCTATGAAGTCCTTAAAGGAAATGTTGATTTGATCAAATGGCTTAATCGGTTAAGACATGGCATATCATATTCTAAGACATTGGAAAAAGATACCGTCTTTGCTAGACAAAATTTTTCATTGTTTTCAGATAATCTTGTAGCTCTCCCTAAATAAACTCAAAGTTCAGTACCAATAACACTTGTTTTTAAGAATATTGATCACCGAGAAGAAACGCTAAGTGGTTCATGTACAACCCATAGAGTAAACAGCATTATATTAAAAGAAGGATTCATAAGACCGACCATTGAAGCAGTATGTCAGAAATGATATTATAAAAAACAAAAAATAAAGCTTTCTGTATTTGCACCAATCCTACCTCTCTAAAATCCTGGTTTATGATCTGAAACTCCTGTATTACCTGATGGTCCTCCTCAAAACAATGTAAGAGATTTCAAACTCGATTCAGAGTTAAAGAATTTTATCTGGCATTTAATGTGCATTATTAATCAAAATTTACAAATATTTAGCAGCTGGACAAGTTTTAACATTCTAATCCATAATGACCAGATAGCTTTAAAAGGTAATATATAGGTTACTTACCCACCATTAACGCATCAGTAACATCCATGTCAACAATAAACAGAATGTTATGCCAGGAACTATGCATAAAAGTTCAATTAGGTCTCTCAGATATTGGCTTGGTATGCAATCAAGACATATACACCAATGCCATCAAGATTACATGAAAGTGTGTTAATAAATTCCAATCGTTCGCCTAAACCTCGTCTTCTAAACTGGAAAGGGTTTCTGAAGCGGGGAAAAAACAATCAAGATCAAATTGGTAAAAACTTGACATTATGAAAAGATCTTTGTGCTAGTTTTTCTACACAAAGTGCCGATGAGGTTTTAAATAACAAAGACATATACTAGGTATACAAATAATTTATTCCTTACACCAATGAATTTCGAACCTCCACAACCAGTGCGTCCTGGATGTCGCGTGTTGACTTAGTCGTTAGTCTACTTAATTTAATAAAAGCTTCAAAAGAAGATAATTAGCAATTGCATTTTTTAAGCATTCCCAAAATAATTCTTTGGTGTATTTCTTACAATTGCACAAACTACGCTCGACATTTACCATGGTATCTTTGAAACATGAAAGCTCTCGCTGAAACACACCCAGAAGTCATAAATAAAGTAAATACTTTATATTTTATTTATAAATCTTGAAAGAGGTTTTCCTGTGCAAATTGCAGAGTACAATACTTTTGGGAAAATTGCTATGGATCAGGCAATCAAGGAGATAATGAACAAAAACACGCAAACATCAGGTATTTTTCAAATTCTACCAGTCATTGACATTTTTGCTATTCCCAATTTGGTTATCTATTTTCTCAAATGTCAGCGAATAAAACTTCAAGAAATGCACTCTTAATTGTTTATAAGCATAGTGTATTTTGAGCTCAGCCTCAGTACTTTTACAATTTTTGTCATTTCAACCTTACTATCTGCATACTGTATAGTATAGTATAGTATGGTTTAGTATAGTGAATTTTGAGACTATGCTTTTAATAAAAGTTTATTTGCTCCTGTCTAAATCCAAAGTGATATTTTCAACTGCTATTTTGTTCCTAATTGTAGGAGGAAGTCAAATAAGCAGGAGGTGGGCATTTTTGTCATTATGTGATGCCACCAATCAACTGCAAATCCAGCAGCCTCTTCAGAACAACAAAATAGAAGAGGATTTAGAAGCAAGCGACCCAGCCAAGGAGAACCGAATGGATGCCAAATTGGCATGCAATTGAAAATTTTTTTATGTAAAAGAAAAGCATGGTCTTAAAAAAATAACATTTGCCTTCCTCCTCAGCCTCAGAACATGCTTGTCATGCTTCAACTTTTAGTAATCTCAGTTTAGATATGCTCATAAACGTTATGCTTATTTAAAAAAAGTGAGAATTAATTGTACTAATCTAATTTGTCTCTCTTTATATGTAATATTTTTTTGTATAAAAGATGGAACAAGTACATGATTTGGTGCAGTCTTTCGATACTACTTAACAGCAGACTAAAAGCTAGCATGTGCTTGACAACTTTGTGATATGATCGACAACTCCTCATCTGATATAAACAGTCCCCACTTAAAACCCAGTCGGATTAAAACAACATTCAGGCTCTAATGGAGATGTTTGAAATTACATGGATAGATCCTTTAATTCACAATAACAAACAGTTACGCATAATATCTACAGGAGCAATGCCATCAATGGGTGTTATAAACGATCTGTTAAATGCAATTAAAAGGGACAAAGAAGTTACTAAATTTGTAAATAAAAAACTTTCTGAGAAACGATCCAAATCATTCTTTAGCCAAATAAAGAGGTTAAATCTGAAATAATTTATCGAATCAAGTAACAAGAAGACCAAGGTTAACCGTATTAAATTTATCCTCAAAGTAGATCGACATTTATTTGGAAAAATGGCAACTATTGCTCAGTGGTGTAAGCTTGATATGAAGAGCGTCATGCCTTATGAGTTAAGTTCATTACCGTGGTCACTGTAACTGATGGTTTCTTATAATAAAACTTTAAAAACCATGCTTCTTTTGAATTTGGAAAACCTCTCTCTTCTTGTTGAAGATAATGAAGAGTAATAGAAGGAAAGAGTATTGTTCAAAAGACCCAAGGCAACCACAAAACATTTTCAGACTTATCAAATGCTGTTTTCTTCGTTGTTTATCACAAAAATTTGATAAAAAATATCGCAAATATCAAAACGAGATTCTTTAGAAGCAACTAAATTTGTGTAAATACTTGCTTGCTAGGTAAAAGGTCAAGAATGCTGGAAACTCATCACACAAAACAGAGACAAAAGAGTTGAAGAGCAATCACAAAGAAGCAGACACTCAAATCTTCTTACACACATAGCTTATATGTATAGCAAAGACATTAACATACCTCTGTACCAAAAGCATGACAACCAAAATCTATATCGGATTGTTAACCTAATCAATATTCAAGATGTTTTCTCCAACGAAATTACAGCAACTTTGCCAGGTGTTCATTCATTTATTGGTTGACACAGTAAGTTCTTTTGCCAGAAAACAGAAACTTTTTACTTTTTCGATTGTTAAAAAGTCTGAAAAATTTCAAAATTTCTACTCTTGGAAAATCATTGTTATAGAAGAGTTGTTTGAAGAGTTGGAAGAGTTTGCTTGTTGCATTTACAGATTGTAAAAGATCTTAACAGTTGTTAAATCTCATCCACTACCACATAGATCTTGATTGAGAAAACATATTTTTCTCGCCAACTACCACACAATTTTTGGAAACAATGCCTGTATTTTTTTGGTTTTTGTTGTTTTATATAGCATGCAATATTCGTTTACATGATTTACATGTAATACTCATGTCAAAATGTAAAACTTAATTAAGAATAAATTTATTCACAATTTGTAGTATTTTAAATTTGTGTCCTTGGTACTGTTTATCTTATTTATCTTGAAGTTGGCGATAACAAGCTAACGCTGCATCTTCAATCACCAATATTCAATATTCAAAAACCTCTTTAGAAAATGTCATAACTTTTCCCTTTTTGTGACTCTAACATTTGAATGGGCCCCATGGACTATTGGTCACCGTTAAGAAACAGCGAGTAACAGTTTTTCTTAGGTATTTAAAACATAATCAAATCATTTCAAAGCCAGATTTGCCATTACTTTCCAGATTATTAAGAATTATGAATTTTGTGAACAAGTAATATGAAAAAAAGTTATTCAGAATTTCTAGATTTAGATTTAGTGACCAGACAGAAAACAAACCTGGACTAAAGCATTGAGTCAACGGTGTGGAACGGATGAATTGTCCATCAGCGAGGACAGAAATAACATAATTTCCAGCTTGGATCGGTGTGAAATGTACTCTTATACAATCTTCTCCATATTCTGTGTTGCACTCCATCAATGTTGAATGTATCTTCACATCACAGGTTACACTAGACAGTTTTAAAGGATTGAATGGACGGCCGTTCTGACGACGAAACTAAAACAAATAAATAAAGTGTGGCACACCATATTTTTCAGATTAAGTAATTATAATTTTTCCTAAGGAAAGTTTGATGAGGCGAGTTAATCAAAACTCTCCCTAGAACCATGATTTTTAATTTCCAAAACCAGATATTTATCACTATTATTTTACATGTTCAAAATTTGGGATTTATTTTAATTTATTTCTATTCATAATCTTATGTAGATAATAATTTTATGTAAATAATGTTATATTATATTTATTATATTATATTTTTATTGAAAATTTGCAGTAAATTACAAGTCTACTATATTGTTGAGTAAGATGTCTGGAGGTCCTAAAAGAAAAACAACAAGTTAAAAAAAAACTTGATCTATACAACGTTTATGTATAAATCCAAGTTATTCCAAGGAAAAAAAAATTACCTGATATAAATATGATTTATAAATAAATATAATTTATAATTTATTTCATGATAAACCAAATATTAAATTAATAACTATTCCTATTTATCAGAATATAAACAAATAAAAATTCAAAAACATTTAGAAGGCAATAAAATAAATATGAGAAATAATTTGCTATTAACAGCTGTGTTCAGGGGAAAAAAGAATTAAAGTTGAGAGTAACAATTTAAATTGCTATAAAAAGTGAATAAAAATAATTTCATATGCAAAATGTGCGTGGATATTTGGAATTACTTTCGGGAGATGAAATCTGTCAACACAATAAGTCTCCGTTTGATTTTAGATATTACTGTTTTTATTTAAGTGCATCATAATTTTCTTCAATTATAAACAACAATTTAAAATTTTCTTCATTGATTACTAAGCAAAGTTTTTTATTTTTTTTTTTTAAATAATACACACAGAATATTTTTCAGCAATATATTTGTATTAGTATTTTTGTCACTTTTTGTAAACATGAGCAGTTTCATGACATTTCTGGCTGGCATCATAATAATTAAAATATAAAGAAATGTTAGAAAATTTTATTACCTTATTATCATTATGGGAGTGCTCTTTGACACTCATCAAAGAGCTATTAAGAAATCTTTTCTAAAGTCACTTTTATTTTATTACTTTACGTGTTGGCTGTTAACAACCATACAAATTTTGGAGCTAAATCAAAATGATAGTTAGCTAACTAATATATTTTAAACTTCAAACAATATAACTGAACAAGTCTAAAAATTATTACACTACCAATAAATTTTTAGAGCTATAAAAACGTTGAATAATATATTTATTGAAAAACACTAATTAAGTTTTTGTTTTTTTACATAAATTTATAAATTTATTTCTTTTTTGATTTTTTTTTGGCAAACTTTTTTAACTCACAAATCTTTTCGAAGAATTTAAACTCATCCCAACTAAATCTAAATTTGGAGTTTGCGATGAACAATTAGAACATACTCTCAGGCCAAAATATTTAAATGTGAACCAATTACATTAAAAACAACACAAAAATGACTAAAATAAATAAAAGTAAACAGATGAAAAATACCATCAAAACATCATTAAATTTTTTTAAATACATACTTCAGTGGCGTTGGTTATTGCATTGGTTATTATAGTGGTTTAGCATTGGTTAATAAAGCAATAGGAACTTAACTGAATTTTAAATTATTTAGTAAGCATTTTTAAGCCTTTCTAAATCGTAAAATGGGAACAGAAAAATATTTTTCACAACAACAAAAACTTAGCCACCAAGTATTTTGACAAAAAACTGACGAGCTATAAATAGAAAGATCTCTTTTTTTAATTACTTACTGTTATTTTAAAAATAGCTTCGTTACCAACAACAAAACTTTCGCTTGACCATGTCAAAAAACTTTTACTTGGATCAAAAACATTTCCAAATAATGTTTCAAAGAAGCCATTGCTATTTATAGGAGTTGATCTTCGAGTTTGAGGTTGAGCAGTACTTGCGCCTCTGTGTGACGACCTCAACCAACCCCAAATAGAAGAAATTATGCCTGGCTGACGAGAAGACTGGGTCTGGAGCGGGCGTGGCTGGGTATGTTGTTGCAGCCTTTGCGAAAATAGATTTGTTACTAAATTTCTTGCTACTAAAGCAAGAAATATCACAGCTCCAACTGATGCAGAACAGAGACAATAGAAAACTGTTTTCACTGAAAAATTAAGAAAAGAGCAAATTTAGAATAATTGCATGCATATTAATACATGGACGAACTTAGACATAATTTGCTCCCTGTTGACAGATATTGGCCCGTTTTATTTTCCTAAGTAAATATTTCTTTGCCAAAAAAAATAAGTTCTTTCATGTTATAGACACATCAATATAACTAAACCTCTAGCAGTGAACAATGATTATGATACATGAAACCCAACAATGATCCAGAGCAGTAGTCCCTGCAAATATCTTTAAAGGAATAATAAGAGATCTTTCATATTTTCCATTTTTTTCAAAATTGGCATGTTGAAAAGTATTTTCAGTCGGTGAACATTTGGTTAATAAACGTCACTTCAAAAACATTTTCTTTAACTCAACACAAAAATTATGGAAAATTTGCTCACACAAAACATCAATCTGCATGTAAAAATAAAGAATAGCCTGAGGATTGCACTGTTATGAACTTCAACTATATTTAGGGACAGCAAACAAAATTCTATAGTAAGTAAGTAAGTATTTATTCACTATCAACAAAAATTTTACAAAATAAATGTTAAAAACGTCGTTTTTAAAAAAAAAAGAAAATTTTACTGCATACCACAATATTTTAAAAAAACAGGTATTGATACCAGGGATAAGCACAAGAAAAGCCAAAGCCTTATTTTCATTGTGGTCCCTCAATGGGTAGGGGGTGAGAAGACATAATATTGAAGAATAATTTTGTGTAAAAATTCTATTTTTGCATTATAGTATTAGCGTAAAACAAAACGGAAAATTTAAAATAAATTGTGAAGATTTGTACGATAACAAAGCGAAAAAATGGTAAGTGTTTTGCTTGTATTAATCAACATACATGTTTGTGTTAGTTGATTTTTGGAAAGATAAAATTTGGTGTAGTTGTGTAACTCCTCATCCCAAAAATAATATTCACATTGAGTTTTGGTTTTTTATAGGACAGTTTTGCATCATTCATGAGGATAAATTATCACTTATATCTTTCAAGGGGAAAGATACAAGTGAATTGAACAAAGATACAATAAGACAAGCAAAAAGGGAACATGAGAAGCAGTCGCTAATAACAACAAGCAATATGAACAATGCAAAAGCATACCAGATTTGGTCATCACCAAAAATGGATACGGTACGGTTGTTTCCAGATGGATTTTATTTTTGCAAGTAGATTAGAAATCAAAGGAAATAAAGTTATGCATACATTGATTACAACAACAGAGATGCTACTGAATCTATTAACGCTTCTGCTTTTGCTAAAAATACTGAATGGTACAAGGAAATCAAAGATCAGGGTTCTAATTCTCCTTCGTAAACAGCTTTGCAGTTTTTTTTTAATCTAGGATGCACCATGGTTGCGCTGCGTGGAGAAAATTTTAAAATATCGTACCTTTAGAATGGCTCTCACAGCTATTTCCAACATCTGCAAATGCCTTTACAATACCCAAGAAAGATAAAAAATATATGTTGAGCACTTATACGAAAATTCTTACATTTTTAAATTTGCGATGTTATGTATTTTGCAGAATTGCTTTGATTTTCACAAATCTACTAATAATTATTTTTTATCAAAATGTTATTTTTAAACCTACATTGTTTTATTTCTTGTCCCTTCATCTCCGAGATATAACGATAATTTTAAATATATTTAAGCAAGGTGTACCACTCGACCAACCGGACATATGGGTAAAAAGTAAAGTTATAACACTTACCAATTTACAAAAACAAATATATAAAAAGAAATGAGCTAGTTTAAATAATTAATGTAAAAAATTTGCCTTTTGATTTTTTGAATCTCGTAGTCAGCAAAAACGCGAACACGAAAGATGAGTGGTGTATAAAAAACATTGATCTGAGAAAAATGTACAATTAAAAGCAATTTTATGTTTTTATTCTTCATTTAGCAAGCATTTGGAATTACAGCAAAGCAATATTTTCTTTCAACAACACCATTTTAAAATAAAAATAAACCTGCGGACGAGAGCAAATGTGTTTACACACTTACAGTCCAGATGTTTAAAACCTACTTAAAAGATCAATTGAAATAAAAAATTTAAAAAAATAAAAGCCTTATTAAAAAAAAAAAAAAAAAACATTATGGTGTTTACGTTGATCTCAAACATATCTTTCTAAAATTATTATTATTATTATTATTATTAATTATTATAAGATAATAGTTAAATTTTTTTTTTTTTAATTAGGACGCTCTAATTTTTAACAACCCCACAGTTGTTGTCATAACTAACAGTTTAAATATTACAGTTTAAGTTGCATGCTTGTAAAAAAAATAACAAAGGAATTATATTTTTGCAGTTTTGACAGGGCTGGTAGTTCATGAACAATTAATCAAACTTAAATTGAAAACTTCCTAGTTACTAAGAAATGCAGTGAGTCGTAGACAAATTGTTAATTCATTTTGTGATGCCTTTATTTTTAAAAATGCAAGTATTGTTTTTGTAAACCACTAATCCTATCGAACACTGGCCATTGACCGCCGAAACTTAGAACATACATCGCTACTTCTTCTACCGTTGCATGGTCGGTACTCCTGATCAAACCAAATCGTTTATATCAGAATGTGGCCTTTCATTTTTTGCTATGTAATATGCTGCTCGGAAACGGGATTTTTCGGATTTTTTATGCCCACCTCTAAGTTTCTTGCAATACACGGGAGTTGTATGCGGATGCACTTAATTGCTCCTTATTTTTTAAATCAATTGCCTCTCTTATGTGGTTCGCCCTTTATGCGTTTCTTTAAACCATCTATTTTCAGACCTTGCTCACCGGTTGACCATGCCTCGCTAACTCATGAACGTGTTTAATTCTCAAAATATGCTTCTCATAAAGCTGACAATTTATACATAGTATTTGATCGCCAATAACTTCCTTACCAATCTTCAATTTTAAATCAGCTTCCTATTTAATTATCGATTTCATTTGAACCATAGTGAAAAAATATATAAAATACAAGAACTTACAATGGTAGATTACAAAAATCTTGGAAATAAATACTTTAAAGAAGAATATTTATGATCGTGAGAAATATGCTGTGTTTTGTTTTCTTTTTATTGTTTAAATAATCCTGCTATTGTTTACAAAACATCACACCACATTTTTTATACTTTTGCTGTACAAAATTAAACGCTCTCCTTATTTTTTTTTCTTATCTCCATGTATAACTCCAATGAAAATCAATCAGCCTTTATATATTTGAAGATTTTCTTTAACATAGTAGATTACCTGCGGAAGTGAAGATATGAAATAAAAGGAACATAACTAAGGAAATGGCGACAGAAATAGCAATTGTTCGCTATTCCTAACTTTACACACACAATTTACAACAAATTTTTTTAATTAATGTCATTTTTTCCAGTGTTTGTGTACTAAAATTGTGGAAAGTTTCATGTATATGCAATGAAAATAGCAAAAGTTATTGAATGTCCCATTTTTCCAAGGGGCAAATTTTTTTTATTATCAGAATTTACAGCGGGTCTCTTTAAAGGGCTGTAACTAATATGATAGAACTTCTCCTGAAAATACTTAATGATTTGACTAAAAATTCATACTGCAAATTAAACTGAATTTATTCAAATGATGAAAAAAAAGAAAAAAATCAGGATTTAAGGGCCATAGTCCAAGGTATCCAACACATCACAATGTGTATAAATTTCTAACCATTGCTTTTAGCACCTGAAAGATACTTAAGCAGTAAGAAAAAGTACAAGTTTATTTTTGGATAAATACATTTAACAAATGATAAATTTCCAATGATAGATTTCTCAAATTTTAATTGAGTTAAAATTCTAATCCCGGATAATAAAATGAGGAATAACTTTTCTGAAAAGTCAAAGTTTCCATAGAGATAATTCAAGAGTAAAATAAAAAAAGATCCGCCGGAGATATACATTTAAACAACCATAAAAAAAACAACAGTAAATAAAAGTAACTCACACTAACATTTATTTAAAAATAAAATGCCAAAGAAAAAGTTATTGTGTAGTTCTAAGCTTTTAAAAAATGAGAACCAAATTCTCGTTTTTATTCAAAATTTATCTTTGGATTCTTGACCTTCTCTCAAATCTTTAAAAATATCGTCAAGTCAAATATTTAAAAAGAGCAAACAAAAAATTCATAAAGTAAAACAATTCTAAAGAAAACAATTTCTACAGTGACTGTATTTTTATTAGCGATTCTATAATAATTTATTGACTAAATATATAAAGCATTGTTCAATAGTGTATATTTTTTATTTAATAAATTATATTCTAGGAGCTTCAACTTTAAATATCCTATTTCCTGAATTCATAAAAATTTTGATCAATGATAATCAATTACAATTATTTTTAAGAGGCAATAAAATATTTTGATGTCCAAATAACAGTAATTAAACAATTGATTACATTGTTTGAAAAGGTAAAATTACATAACTTTAAGTAAGAAAATCCAAAACTTTGTTTTGTTATGTCACTACAGTCAAATTCTTTAAATTTTATTTAAAATATAGAGTTTTGAATATTGTCATTAGACATATTTTCACGTAAAACAAATATTTTAACAAGAAATCAAAACTAAAATATTTAATGTATATACTAGGTTTTAAGTCAATTACACACTTAAAAAAAAATACATTAAAAAAAAACAATTTATTCATGAGGCTGCCTTCAGTTTACATTGGCTGATTAAAAAATCAAAACAATAAAACCAATAACCAATAAAAGAGCTGTGAAAATAAGATATTTTGATAGCATGCTGTCTAATTATGAAAAACTGTAAAAATTGATTTTTTATATTACGCAGCCTAGATTTAATAATCATAACCCCAAAAATGTCTGTGGAAAATTTGAGGCTTCCCGATAAATATTTTATTGCTGAAATACCAAAAAATTATACGCTTGCAACCAAGAATCATAGGTAGAGTTAGTGAGAAGTTACATATCAAACTCCATGATATAGAAACATATAATATTAATTAGCTCTATCTTAAGAAATTTAATGTCTAGAAAATGCCTATAATAACTTTTTCAAAAAAAAAAATGTGAAATAAATCTTCAAAAATGTGTCCATTATGGTTATTTTACATTATAAATTAGAAAATATTTTAAAAACTTGATGACAAGGTTTCCCCTACTGAAGGGATGGGGGACTATACCACCAGGCCAAATTTTTGCCTGTCCCCCCACTAATCTCTTTTCCCCACCAACAAAGTCCCCCACCAGCAAATTTTCAGTCCCCACACACGCCAGCATACCCTGAAAAATCTTAGTATTTTTATAAATTTTGCCATAACCTTTATAAAAGTCCATAAAAAAATTTAAAAGAATTTAAATGTTTTATATGATAACATGCAAAACATGAAAAAAGTTTAAAAGCTGAGTAGTTGTTTTTATCTTCTGTTCCCATAAATAAAAAAAATTTGTCATTCATAACCATGGAGGGTGTGCCTGGACGGGGGGGGGGGGGGGGGGGGGGGGTTGGCACGGGAAAA
>JAUZNK010035637.1:0-34820 GCA_035046665.1 Euphysa ruthae
TTGAACAAGAAAATGAACAAAAAGAGTTGAATTTTCTTGATGTAACGGTAAAAAATAATTCGAAAGGCTCGTTTGACATCAAGATTAATAGGAAGGCTGCTATAACTAATGTCCAGATTAAACCAAATTCTAGTGTAGATCCAAAGCTGTATTACGGTGTATTTAAAGGATTTTTAGCACGTGCTAAAAGATTGTGCTACAGAGAGTTTTTCAAAGATGAGGTACAGTTCCTTATTAATATTTTTGTCGAAAACTAAGAAACAATTTAAAAATATTGTTAAAAATTATCTGAAAGCAAGGCGTCCCAATAATTCCCCTCAAGAGTACTCGAATACAGTATCTCTTCCGTGGATACCATCTTTGAGTATCAGACTGAAAAAAGCATATAAAAAATTTGGTATAAATACTACATTCAAATCGACACCAAATCTTGAACAGATCCTCTGTAATAAAAACAAAACTCAGCTACCAAAGAATAATAACCCTGGGGTGTACCTAGTTTCATGCAAATGCGGATGTCGTTGTGTTGGTGGAACATTGATTAAAAATCGAATCAATCAACACCAAAAATCAATTTTTAATGGCAAGTGGAAAGATTTCACTGAGCACACTGAAAGATGCAGTAATGACATTGACTGAGAAAATGCCAAGACACTACATACAGAATCTAGATTTTATAAGAGGGCGATTAAAGAGTCAATAGAAATACAGTGTATGGAAACTGAACCAAACTCAACTCACGGCATGAATCGAGACAACGGAAGGTATGTGACAACAGCTTTATGGAAGCCGCTATTTCAATATTGGAAAAAAAATCAACCTAAATTAGATTGATGGAGAAACCCCTATACTGCAGTCCCATCAAACGGCTAATCAGATTGAATAATGGTGCCAGCAAATAGGCATTGAAAATTTTCTTATAATTTAATAAATACGTATTCCGTCAAAACTGAAGTTTTTATTGAAATAATGATAAAAATAATATAATGATAATTCTAAATATATACTTATAAATATAATTCCTCTCAATCAATATCTTAATTTTCAAACATCAAAACATTCTGAAATTATAATTTCTAGTAAGCAAAAAATGCGTGCAACTTTTTGACCATGTTATTGAAAAGGTATTCGCAAAAAAAAAGGCATGGTTTACACTTTGAATATTATTAGTAATAAAAAAATATTAATATAATGTTCAAGAGGATAGGTTAACAAACAAATAAAAAAGGAGAACTTTTTAAAAAATCTACAATTGACAAAAATTCTGCTTTTTTACTCAAATTCAAGGTGTTTTTGCCTCACATAAAAAAATCAAAATAGCCAACATGCTTAATTTATTACAGGTAATCCTGACATTAACCAAAAATTTAGTAAAAGAGACACATAACTTTTTGAGGAAAATCTTCAGTACATCAGAAATTAAATTTCCTAAATTTTCAAACATAATCTTAGCAGAAAAAGAAAGTAAATTCTTGAAAAGTATCAAAAATGTAATCTTTATGCCTACATTTTCCACGTTTCAGATACTAGATTTAGCGGAAAGAGATTTCTGCACAAGTGGCCATATGGGGTACAAAAATGCCCTCTATGGTCCTTTAACTTAAAAGTAATCAACTAATTTTTAAAAAATTTTTAGGCCTGAAATGACCATGTTTTGAGTACTGGGGATTAAAACTCCATAAAAATGACCAACACACAGTGGTTTTTATCATTTTTGGGTCATTAAAGTGTATCCTGGTCCCAGAAAAAGAATTTTTGGTAAACATTTCTCTTCTGATCCTTTAAATTCAAACAAAATCTTTTAAAAAAGTCTAAAGAATGTGTTTTAAGAAAATCGAAAATATTGATTTTAGGCCTAAAATTGCCTTATTCGTGTTAAGTAATAAAAAACAAAAAACTTGTTCACAAATTGTCATTTTCACAATGGCCTTTAAGAAATATTTAAAAAAAAAAGAAAACCTAATCTGCAATTTCTGAGAAATTGCGTAATTTGCACAAATTGTACAAACTGACAGAAATGCATGATTTTATAGTTTTTCCTAGAGTCCAAAAAAACAGTGGCAAACCAATAGCTCATTTTATAGAAATATAGGGGTTGGAATAATAACAAAGTCATCTGCCAAATCAAAAATCAAATTTTCATAAACATTCCAAAAAAAAATTTCATAATTTCAAATTGTAAGAAAAAAATTGTGATATAAACAGCATATTTTTGGTGTTCTGAGACCATCATGACAGACAAAGAATAAATTTTTGTCTTATCAAAATTCTATAAAAAAAGGACAAAAGAGTAGAAAAAAAAGATGTTCCAACACATTTTCAGAGAAATTCCAAAAACTATTTATACTGGTATCAAAAGAAACTGCTATAAATTTGAAGCTGATAAAAGAGTTCTGGACCAAATTTTTTTTTAAGTGACTCTCTAATTTGACTCCATTTTTCAAAAGAGTGTTATTATTTACCTGAAAAAAGTCATATTCATAAGTTTCAATCTAAGACAGATTTGATAAATTTCCTTTGCCAAAATTTTATGGTTGAACCTACCAGCGATCCAATCAGAAAATAAGATTTTTGTACAAATTCAGCATACTTACGATTCAGGGGTCTGAAAATGATCATTAGGTGTGCATCTTACAACTTTTAGAAAAAGTTAACGAAACTTGATAAAAAAATACCTTATTACAACAAAAATATCTGGGCATATTTTGTCCCAGTACAAAAAAAACTTTTTTTTACCAAAAAACACAAAACATATCTTAAGATTTTATTAAAGCCATTATGACTGGTCAAACCAAAAAAACAGTCTTTGGAGCACTCAAATGTTATACTGAAGTCCAAGAAAAATATATTTAGCAAGTCAAATTTTAAAGACATGATTTGTAGGATAAATAGATTGCATATTTTTAATCATTATTATTTATTTATTTATTTATTAATTAATAATTTTAAATTTAATTTAATCATTATTAATGCAGCATATCTCCCGTACTCAGGCAACTTACCATCAGCCTAAATAACCATGGTTTTTTCCTACTGGAAATAAAAATACCTATTTACCGACAGGCTAATAATTGAATTTAAATCATCTTCGTCGTTTCACCAGCTAAAAAAATTTAATTTAGATAAGTCAAAAGTTTTTTTTATAAAATTGTGATTGGTTTAAAGGAAATAGGCCATACAGGCACCTGCAAAAGCTTGTATTAATCAGCAGCCAAAGTTTAGAAAAAAAGTGTTAAAGAAGATCTTTAGAAGAAATTTAAAATATATAACATTTTAATAGCAAAACTTGTAAAAAAGCTTTTAGTTTGTTCATAATAAACTTGTCACGAAACTTAATAATTCTTTGGTATCGTTATTAAAGATCAATGAAATAGAAGCGATAGCAGTTACTTTATTACATTAAAGAGCATAGAGCATACTCGTTAAACAAATTTTTGGTCTAGTTATCCTAAAAATGAATTAGAAAGATTCATTAAAAAAAAAAAAAAAAAAAACGGCTAATATCAGCTAATATTAACCAGCGCAAAAATATTGCAAATATGTTAAAATAGTTAAAAAATATTTTTATTAATCAATCACAAGAATATTGGAAAAGTATAACAGAATTTCCAAAGGAATAAGTTGATAATAATAAAGTTAAAAAGAGATATTCCACACCAGAAAATTACTAATTTTGAATGAAATGAATCCTGGATCAAAAGATTGGTAACATGAAATATCACTATGAGTTTCACACCAGTTACTTAACCATACAAAAATTTCCCAAAAAACATGTAAATCCTTTAAACTATTTAAAAAGTAAAAACAAGATAAAATTGTAAGCTAAACATAAAAAAAAAATTATCCAGCAAACTTAACCACAAAGTGATTAATGAACTCCAAAAAACTCATTCTAAAAAGTTGCGATTGTATTGAAAAAAATATTTCCACTGCTTATTTGAATCAATAATACACCCAGCCAAAATTTTTTCAGATTTTTCTCAACATATACCTACATCAGTACTTCGATATACCTACGTCAGTACTTCGATATAAGAACCACCTCACGTTATGTACGCATGTTAGCTTTTGATTTTTGCTGTAAAGAATTTTTTTAACTGCATTTATTGATGGATGAAAATAATAGCAAAATCACCAATAGCAACGGTAAACCGAAAATTCAATAAAAAACGCATCCTATAACGAAACAAAATAATTTTAGCATTTGCAAATCACCACCACTACCATCACAACCATTATCACATGGAAAAAAAACCATCACAGGTAAAACCACTCCTTCCTACATAAGCATTACTATAAACGAGCTAATCATTAATTCTACATTATTATAAAAAACCTTTTATTTAATTATATATACAACGATCTTAAATAAAAATACTACTAAAAACACACAATATATACAAGATTTATAAATACATGAGTTTCTTAAGTTACATATACATTTATAAACTCACCCACACTAGTTAGCTTTGCATGATTTTCAATTAACATAAAAAACCAGATTTTAAGTATAGATTATAATCACAATCCTTTGAATCAACCAACTTCAGTTTCTTTCATATAACTATTTTTTTAAATTATATTAACATTGTTGGCCCACAGAACTGGGAATATCATGACTGCTTTTAAATAAAGACAATAATTTCATAATGCACATGTTCCAGACTCTGTCCAATAAAATCACATTACAAAAATTTAAAAGGTAAAATATCTTCAGATTCAGATATTATAAATAAAATAATTTTCCGGATTTATTTTATGAATATGGAATTTTTATTATAACTAAGTAGCCAAATAAACAAGGCCACTTATGGACGCTAATCTTTTCACAATTTTGAAACTTTTTTTAGATAAAACCGGAAAGCTTGAATTTCTAAAAGTTATTCAAGGGTGTATAAAAGTTATACAAGGGTGTAGAAAAGTTATTCAAGGGTGTATAAGTACCAAATATGAAAACAATAATAATGTAATTTTTTTCTGTTATTGAAAACGCATATTTATATTTATTTTAAAGCAAAAAATCAAGAAAAATAAATAAATTTGAATTAAATTTTATTTGCTCTATTGTTGAAAAAGTCATAAAAAATCAAAAACAAGAAAAAAAAAAAATGTAACAGTGATGACTGAAAAAATGTCTCAACTATACAATTGACTTTTATGAAATATTTTGAAATAATCTTAACATGCAAAGTTTAGAAATATTTCTTCTCGGAGTTAACCCTATTAACAAAGTTGATTTTTAATAGTTTATTCAAAACAAGATAAAATGCCAGTAAAAATAGGGTACTGGAATAGAGTAAAAATATAGAGGCCTGCTTTCTAAAAAAATTTTTTTTATTCAATACATTACGCCAAAAAACAATATAATACGATATGCCTAAAATGTTTATAAAAAAAAAAAACATACTTTTAGATTTCTTGTCTTAGAGCATTAAGAATTCCAAGAAAAACTAAGAAATGGTTTTGAAAGAAGAAAAGGTATCAGAAAAGCAGGTATGTGTTATTTATAAACCCTGATTCGTTTCTAATCAACCAAAAAGGCAGATAAAACTAATTAGTTTGGTAACCTGTAAGAATGGAAACATCAAGACAAAACAACTATTCATAGCTACAGAGATACTGGCTAAGTCAAAAAATACCTATTAAACATTAACCTTTACGCCGTGAATGACATACATGTACGTCCAGGCAAACAGCCAAAGACGTACATGTACATCATAGGACTAGGGTGTTTATTTTATAATACTATGCCCATTATACACCCTTTATCACCTATATTTTGACTTTTCTATAATCTCAAATGGATAAGGTCTAGAAAAAACCTTGGTTTATGAGGTCTGAACATATTTTTGGTGCTATATTTACAAAAAATTTTGTTTATAAAATGGCGACTTTAAAATTAAAAGATGATCAAATTTTAGATTATCTAGATGACCTTGGATCTGATTTATTTGGCTTTGAAGCAAGTTCTTCATCATGTACAGGCATTTATGGTAAATTTTTATAATAATAATAATGTTAACAAGATGTTCACATTTACATTTACAAATGGTTATTTACTTAGTAAAACTGTTTTTTACGAGTAGAAGTGGCCAAACTTTTGCAAGTTTGGTTGAATAATTTACTTTTTACTGCATCTATTAACATAACATAATAATTTACAAGACATAATAAAAATATTGATGGTTTGGAAGTTGTTCATAATCAATAAAATTACTTAGCTAATTTATTTTTATTTTTTAGCCAACTCAAGATTCAGAAAATGATGAAGTCCAAGTCGAAGAAGACGATGACACTGACACTAGCTTCAGCCTAAAGGAAAACTTGTCAAATGTATCGCATACATATAGTAGCAGTGATTCTAAAAAGGTTACTTGCTCAGATAGAGAGATGCAGTACAGATGTTAATGCTGTTAAAATTTGGTTCTATATTGCATTGACCCTACTTATGGGTATAAACCGTAAACCAAATTATGATTTGTATTGGACTGTGGATCCAATGTTAGCGACACTAACAATCGATTCCTTCAAATACGTACCATGGTCCATTTTAGTGAACCAATCGACTACAATGTTAAAAATCCTTTACATAAGTTATGTCAGCTTGTAGATCATGTCAGAGGAATTTTTTTCGGAAAATATTCCCAAACAAGGTATTGCTGCAAATGAGTCTTTCGTTGTGGAAGGGGAGTCTTAGTTTTCGCATATATATTCTGTCTAAACGAGAACGATATGGCATGAAACTGTCTGTATATGCGCTGTGAGAGCAAAACAGGGCATGTGCTTTCATATATTGCATATACAGGCTCATCTACTGAGTATCCTGAGCCTGACAAATTTTTATTTGAAATGGATTTTGAAAATTACAAAAAGTCCTTGGTGTGTCGTTTTGTCCAAGTTAAAAAATTCTGGATATTGAGTTACATTAGACTAGTATACGTCTCCAGAATTAGCCACAGTATTACTACTAAATGGCTTTGATTCCTATAGTACGATGAGGAGGATTCCCTCATGACTTTTGGAACTGGAAGCCAATAAAAGGCTTTGTGCCTACTAAACAATACAAGGAAGTGATCATGGCACTACGTTGGAACGACACTACATAAATGAAATCCACCAAAAATTGTTAGTATGTTATCCACAATCCATGAAGGAAACTTGGTGGACTCTGGTAAAATTGTCAAAATAACTGGTGACCACATCAAAAAATCAGATGTAACTGCGGATTACAACAAAACGATGGGCGGTATTGATCTTTTAAGCCATGTATTGCTGCCATATAATTCTCAGCGTAGAGGGATAAAATGATACCGAAAACTTGCTGAGCTGTTTATTGAGTTTTCAGTATACAATTAATTTATTATAAGGTGCAAACTAGAAACTTGTGTAAATAACAAATAAAACCTACTTGACTTTCCGCCGCCTACTGATCAACGAATGAATTTCACATCATAAGTATGGTGTCTTAGCATGTCAAAAAATGTTGATACATTACGATTAATCGAAAGGCATTTCATCAGCACATATCCTAACCGTAATAAAAGAAGAAATGCACAAGTGACATGTGTCCGATGTTGTGCTGCTAAAATACGAAAAAATGTGGAGTTGGGCTACGTCTGACCAATTGTTTTGAACCATACTTTACTTAAAATGCACATCTTGTAAATGACAACTAGTTATTATATCCTTTATTGATTTTCTCACAATATTTTCTGCTTATATTTTTGTAGTTTTGTGATATGATTTTATTTATGTTTATCAGCATGTATATTTGTTTGTCTATAGAGATTTAAATAGCTCAATCAATCTAGTTTCCAAAATCGGTTCATTTATCTCATAATTGATACTGGTCATTGATTCATATAAAGTGGTCAATATTATCTAAAAATAGAGTGCAGGCAGGACATGGTATTAAAAAAAAAAAAAAAAAAAAAAAAAAAAAAAAAAAAAAAAAAAAAAAAAAAAAACATCCTGGTAAAAAGGTTAATAGTTCAAATTTTATACAAAACCATAAAGTGGATAAAATAAAAACAAATAATAAAATCCATTAAAGCCGATCAATGTTTGAACTTTTCTCAGAATATGAATTTTGAATTTTAAAATTTAAATAATTCAAAACGAAATTGACAGGGAAATTCAGAAGTAAGAAATTATTCAACAATGCCACTTATATACAGTACTGTCAAACACTAAATCTAAGTTTACATTGAAAATAAATATTTGTGATAAATTAAATTTCACTTTTTCATAGAAAACAAGTGAGATACAGGCCTATAGCTGAACGCTGGGTCTGGTTCATTAATTGACGGACTGGCAACCAAACTCGGCACACTTCTAGATTTGATAGCTCCAACAATCTAAAAAAAATATCAATTTTATTTCATAAAATTACACCAAAATTTGAAAAAAATTAAAAAAAAAAAAATTATTATATTTCAAGCAATGCAGTGCATTTCGACGAATTAAAAAACAAGTTAATTGTCACAAAATATAAAATATCTATCTTGATTCTAAAACTTTTGGAATTTAATAACATTGCATGTTCGATTAAGTGCATAGTAACGAGACATAGAGAATTTAAGTCTGGTCTTCAAACAGTAAGGCTGTATTGGCAGACCTGTTAAATTCTTTTTCATAATATTTGACATTGCTTCTAGGATTGCAGAAGTGAATGACCTTTCAGATTTTAGCGCCATTGTCAAAACCATTGTCTTACCAATTCATCTTCATCGACATCATCAGCATTTAATATCTGATATGATCCGGTAGATTGAGATGCTAAAACAAAATTTAAGGAAATAATAAAAGTCACTTCGCAAAATAATAATAAAATAATCATTAAAACCACCGGATCCAAAGATGTAAAAGTCATATACAGAAATAAAAAATGATAAATCATTAAAAATATTTTTCTGATGTCACAAAAGAGTTCACAGACAGTTATTGCTTGTAAAAGGTTAACAAATAGATATGCCACGTTAATGCCATATTGAGGCATTTTGTGTATTTTCGTTTAAACACATCATCAATTCAATTGGCTTGGAGGTATCAAACTTGTGGTATAAAAAAATCATAAATAAAGGCTCACATAACTATTTTTTTTTAAATTTAATTATTTTAATGTTTGAAATTTCACTGAGGAGAAGCAAATCAAATTCCACGTAAGTCGAGAGAGTAAAATTGCCTTCTTTAAATAAATTACTTACACATTACAGGTCTATGTATTGAATTATCATCCACAGGAAACAATGGCTCTCTATAAACGTAACCTAAATTGTTAAATAATATTCAACATACAATATGCAAAAGGATTGGTTTTATATAAATTATTTTGTTTTCTAAAATTATTTATTTATCATACAGAAAGTAAATGACAGCGTATATTACCCATTTATATTTTACCCGTTTTTTTTTAAAAACGTCCAAATTTTACTTGGGCCAAAGTCTTCCTTAGAAAAATTTTCCCAAAATAAAAAGAGGGCTTCTGTGATTGTCACTTTAATCTCTCATCTTGATTTAAAAGTTTCCAAAATTAGGCATTCACAAGAACTTTTGGTAGGCAACAACCAATAGACACCATATGTTTAACTGGTTTTGAAGAAATTTAAAACATGATTTTATGACTGAATTTGATATGTTTTAAAAGTTGATATGTTTTAAAAATTCAGTACAGCGAAACGGAAACACGAGTCAAGTGAATATATTTTATATTAAAGAAGAATGAAAATTTTAAAACATCTGAATTGAGTTTAGAATAAAACAATTCTTTAAATGGTATAAAATAAAAGTAAATGATTTACAGCTCATTGGTATAAAATAAATCAAAATAAACCTGATGTTATATTGGAACAAACCTGAAGTTAGTGCAAATCAGGTCTTTAACAACATGCAGGTATATTTAGTAACAATTAGTAATAATTAGTATAAATGTTGTAATTATTGTTACAAAAAAAATAGTCATTAAAAGCCTGTTAGTAAGGAACATATTGGATTTTTTTTACAATATGAAATGGTTGGCAAATTGATAAAATGAAAAAAAAAATCAGTGCGTTAACAACCAGTTAGTAAAGAGCAAACAAGGACAGTAACAAACTGTATGAAGCAAATCAAATTATTATCAGACTGTTGATTTGGAACAAATTATTCAAAAATCATTCACAAAATCAAAAGTGTGGAGAACAAACCAGGTTGTTAGTAACCTGTACATTTAGGATAATTACACTGACAGACGTCAGAAAAACAAATTGAACTGTAAAAACCTATTTTTATAAAACAAATCAATTCTTTGAAGACTTGTTAATATCATGGAAGTATAAAACCTTTGGAAGGAAATATCAAAAACTGCCACAGTTTTTTCAAATTCGTGGGTCTTCCCAGGTCCCTAAAATTCATGGGGTCTTCTGAGGTTTCCAATTTGTGGGTAGAAAGTATGTCAGCAATGCTTTTGAGGCATAATTTTAGAGGCAAGAAATTTTTTGTATTCATTGAGTTAAATAATCATTTGCAATTTTTTTTTTCAGGCTTGCGTATTTTGTAAATATGTTGTATTCAGAATTAAGATATTATTTTAAACGCAATCTTTTTGCTATTGATAAAAATTTTTATGGTGTAAAAATTCTGTTGAATGCTATTTTTGCACGTCATTGGAACTTTTACTCATATTTTTGTTTTAAGGAATAACGATAACCAATTGGTGTAAAAAAAAACCATTGAAACTTCAACCATTGAATGATCAAAACGTCTGTTAACAGATCGAATCCAGAGTTAAAGTGGGAAAATTTTTAAATATAGGATCTACCTTGCTCTTTGAGAAACGGATGCATTTTAAACTTAAATTTCAACCTGTGATCAATTTACCATATTGACTACCAGTTTCACTTTCAAACTCATTGAGCCAAAATCAATGTCTTGGAACTTTTAGTTTAATAAAATTTCATCTGGATTATTTAGAAGACTATTTCAGAGCATATTGTTTATATAAAGTAAGAATTTTTTAAACAATCATGACATGAAAAATTATCTTTAAAACAGACCTTAGGGGGTAGTGCAAACTAATGTTATTTTTACGTTGATGTTTATTGTTTACATCGCTGATTTATCGTTATTATTCACAGAATCATATGGCAGCGTTATTGGACAAAATTTTAAAAAATAATATGATGTTAAAAGACGCTCATTTGTATGCCTACGGCAGGAGAGGGTTAACTGCATATAGCCAAATTTTATAAAGAAATACTAAAGTTATAGTCGTATAACTAACCAAAGTGTCAGAGTAGGATATCACTGCAATAAACTTAGTGGAAGAAGCTAAAAAGTAATAGCAAAATCTAACATCATTGAAATTGATTTAAATATAGCCTAAGGTTAATATTACTACAAAAAACCTGAGTGGTGGCTTTTCTAAAAACAGAAATGGTCAAAACAGGAATGTTCCTCGCCCTCAAAAATTTATGAAATAGAATAAAAATAACAAGATTTCCTTTCTACAAAATGCTACAATCAAAGAAAATTAATGGGTCTCACATAGATATTTAAAATTATGACAATTTAGAGAACCATTTTACCATAGAAAGAAAATCAAACATACTTCCATTCCTTCTTAGTGCTGCATCAGCATTCTTCTTCCTGAAATGGAAATATATTAACAAATGATTTTGATATAATTATTTATTTTACATAGATACGCACTAAATCTAATAAGAAATGTTACGGAAATATATATTTGTTATCCTCCTTTACTATATAAGTAATTTAAAGTCTTTTAACCTGTATGCTTACATTTAATACATTTTTGTGCTACCCTATATTTTAAATTAACCAAAAGAAGTACTTAAGCCAACAATATAGCAAAGGAAGTTGTCAGATCCCTTCCCAAACCAACAAAAAATTTTTTAAATTTCTTTTTCTTTGATGGCCAATGTGTTTATGTTTATAACTGAGATTTTGTGAGAGAAATGTTTTTATAAAACAGTTATGGGATGCCACTTTAATTATGGTTAAATTATCTAAACACGACATGATGTTAATTCGATATACTTAACATCATCCTTATGAAAACTTACCTTATGGCTGTTTTAACAAAAGAAAAACTTGAAGAGAAACTAAAATTATTCTAACTAGTATTACTAAACAAAATTTTTTGGAAAAATATTAAATAAATAATAAATATTAAATAAATATAAAAAATAAATAAATATCAAATCTTAATCGAAAAAAGAGTTTAAAGATAAATAAAGATGAATAAAAATTTGAAAAAAGATCAATCTGTCATCAAAATGTTGAGTTTCTAAAAAATGAGAAAGTTCCTAAAGACTGAAAAAGCAGGAGCAATATGGTAGACACATCAATGATTTGAAACCTGCCAAAAATGAAAAGGTAAGAGATGTCCTGGATAAGGTGAAGAATTCCTGAGAGGAGTGTGGAATTGCTATTCTAGGTACAGTGTTTGATCATGCCCACAAAAAAGCCACAAAATAACTGGTGAGGAGACACAAAATTTTATATTATGACTAGACTTACAACCTTCCGTCATCAAATCTTGTTTGGTTTCCAATTCAAGCTTGATTTGACAAAATATTATTATACGAGTCGACAAGGGACAAAAAAATTAAAAAAAAAAAAATGGTAGAAGATCACAATGAAATTAATTATATGTGTGAGTTATAAATTTTTAGGATGAAAGTTAAATTTAAAGATTTCTTTTGTAATAACTGCAAATTAAGTGAAATCCTAAAGGGTAGTTTTCTTTTTCTTCATTATTGCTTACAATTGTTATTTTGCTATATTTTATTATTTTTAATACTAAAAATTGATTTTTTTTTATCACTTTAACACGTAGAATTAAAAAAAGTGATTCATGTTATTTTGAGCAACAAGATGTCTCAAACAATAATTTTCTTCGAGTGGTCATTTAGATCAAAAGATCTATCCTATCACCCTCTAATAAAAATATGCAAAAAACTAGAAAAATCAAATAAAATTTACTAAAATTGCATAAAAAACCTTTTTTTGGGTCTGAATTCGGGCTAACGAGAATTTTTCAAAAAAAAAATGGATCACGTCACTATCTAATGGTGCAAAAAATTAGAAAAAAAAAAGAACGAACTCTGAGAAAAATTGTAACTGACACACCAACAAAGACCTCAACATCTCAAAGTAAAAAATTTTTTAAAAATCTCCACCCCTACACCATTTTTAAAAAATTTTTTCAAAAAAAGTATTCCCTTTTTCCTATCTAAAAATAGAGTCAAAAAATATACCTGCCCAAACGGTATTTCCATATAAAATCCTCGATGAAGATGGTCTAATAATTGTGATTGTCTATTGAACATAACTCACAATTACCGATTCTCGGCCCAATATTGTTTAATAATTATATTAATATTTATATAATATTAATATTATATTAATGAATAATAATTGTCTTATAAATGACTTACTTATGTTTATCGATGAGCCAAAAATCTGTAACTTTTCAGATGATAACAAAATGTCTGCTTTTTACGAACCTATTAAGTTAATGGATGAGTGGTTAAAAGAAAGCTTGATATTGCTATTAAATGATTGTTAGCCGCGCTAAATCTTAACTCTTGATCATCGACGACCTGTTTAATCCAACTATATATTACTAGATCATATGATTAAAAATATCATGAAAGTAAAATTAGGACAATTATTGATAGGGCTTTAAACATGTGAAAGCAACATACAAATCTGGAAACCAAAACCACTAAATTAAATTCCAGTAAATTTTACCCACGCAACTTGGAAATTCCATGCAACTTGGAAATTCATTTATTTTTTCCATTTTCAACTATTGTCCCTTGATTTGGATGCTCTGCAGTAAAACTGCTAGTAACCTCATAAATTCAACTCATAAATATGGTCTACGTATCACACAGATGACGCATGATGCTAATGATGCAGATTAGAAAATCAAATATTTATTTTTCCATTGAAACCTTGAGCTACTCATGACTGAAACTTCCATTAGCACACAATATATATGCAAAAAATTTACTAAAAAAACACACAACTTCATTGCCTAAAAATGTTCTTGAAAGTAACTCGTCCTTATACTTCCAAATTTCCAAACATGTGTGCCTCACTAGCTTGGAATAAATTCCCTGATGCTATTAATAAAAGCCAACCTGTAAATTCAAATCAGAAACAGTATCCACATAAATATAAAAGAGTATTTTAAGTTTTAAAGGAATGATGTGGTATGTTTGGCCATACTCCTCAGGAAAAAGTTGTCAAAAATTTTAAATTACTATAATATGAATTATGAATAAAAATCAACTTGAAAATCTGTATGTTTTGAATTTCAAACTTTAATTTAGTTCAACATTTTAAATGATTTTAATGTTGTGAACGGATTAATTAATTTTTGTTCATTTTTTTTTCACAAGAAGATTTGAAAAATTTATTTTATTCAAATCCAAAAACAATGATTAGTTATAAACTTACTTGTTTGCTCTAACACATATTTTAAAAATTTCTTCCTAAAATTATAAGGAAAATACTTTTGTGTAAAATTTTAATAAAATATAAAAACTAAATAAATAAAAAATGGGAGATACAAACCTTAATAGCAACTTTTAAATTTTAGGAAAATCTCAAATCTGAGAAAAACTTACAAAATTATCAAAATATACGTGGCTATGTGCGTGCTTGCGCCAGTCCCAAGATAATGTTTAAGTTGACAAATTTAAACCTATTTGTTGCGATAAAATTATGCACGATTTCAGGTAACGTTTTTTAAAAAAAAGCAAAATATACAAAATTTGAGAAGATTCAGGCTTTAAAGAAATTTTTTAGCTATTTTTACTAGCCAGGAAAAAATTTTCAAAATCGTCAAAAATTCCAAATTGCGAAAATAATTTTAAAAATAATAATAATAATAATTTTGATTTGATTTGTGAATAAAATTTTTACTCTAGTTCATAGAAATTTGTGGCTCTTTAAATAGGCAGTAGCTACCTTTGTTTTTGCTTTGCCCTTTTTCTCTTCCATACTAAGAAAATTACCAATACAGCTAAGAAAACACTAATTCCACAACCAACTCCTACGTAAATAAATATCGTATCATTCTTGTATATAACTTGATGGACCTAAAAGGAAAATATGTATAAATATTATAGGCATTATTATACCTTTAAATAATATGACTGTGTGAATAAATTTTGAGTTGTGTATTTTTTTTTTTTTTTTAATATAGAAAAATTCATTTGACTTTAACCTCAGTAATAGTTAACAATATTAGGCTAAAAGAAAATTCCTAACTAAAATGGGCAATAAGTGTGTCAGGGCCATTAGCAAGATTTTCTTTTACATAAGGCCATAGTTTAAAGAGAAAATGCCCAGATAGCAGTTTAAGGAGAAAATGAGTCAAGTAAGATACCACTTACCATTAAAAAAAAAATCACAGTTACTAAACTACGAAAGAATTTTTTTATGTTTCTTCAGTATTTTTTAAATAAATTTGTATTTTTTTCTTCCTTCTTCAAACATGTGATTACTTGTTTATTGCTATATAAATCTCACATGAGAATTGTTTGGAAAATATGTGTTATGCAGGATTTACACAGTGAAAATTAAATTGAGTTGGTAACCCGTTTGTGTAGCAAATATAATTACATATTCATAATCACAGTCAAAGCATGTAACCCAAAAAAAATTTCACAGAAGCTTTTCTCATTTCTAGGTTTTTGAGCCAGTTTTACAAAACATTTTGATTTTATCTCTATTCAAATTTTAGCGGAATAAAATTACCAAGCAGTGAAAACATTTAAAAAAAAACAAAAAGAAAGATGCACATTAAAATATAAAATAACGGAAATATACATAGCAAACAAATCTCTGAAAAAAAATTAAAAAATTAAACCAATTAAAGACAATCCATCCTTAGAAAAAGAAGGCTTGGTAGCATTAGCAATTTATAGCCAGAAATATGCCAAGGAAGTTGCAAATCAACAAATCAGAACATCTTTGGTTATCATTTTAACAAATTTGCTGTTTTCTTAGCCAATAAAACAATGTATGATGCTAGAAAATATGAAAACATTTTATAAAAGAAAAAGTATTAATAAAAAACATTTATAATTATTAATTATAAAATTAAATAACCAAGAAGGTTAAACCACACAAGATGCTGTTAAACAAATATCTTGTTTTCATAAGCTCAGCTCAATATCATTCATAACTTGTGACTTAACTCTCAAATGCAGCATCAGTATGTTTTACTTCTAACATGGTAAAACATTGTTTTAAGTATGTTGCAATAAAACACAATATTAAAATATAAATATAAATTTAAAAAAATACCAAAATTTATATTTATTATATTTATTTATATTTATCTATAACTCACATTTTATTTAAACTAAGAAAAAAGTCACCCGTCATATTATTATAATAACTCATAAGCAAAATGTACCTATTTGGTCAACCGTATCACAGGCTGGAACACCGTACAATTACAATTTATCAAAATATGCCACAAAATCCTTTCAACTTATACAAAATCATCTGCTACTACCAATGTAAAAATTCAAAAGAATTTTATAACTACATACAAAATATTGAAATTGACCACGATGAATATATGGTCTCATACAATATGACCTTACTCTACACTAATGTTCCATTCAATGACACACTAGTTATCATCAAAGATTTTCTTGAAAACGACACTTCTCTAAAGACAAAACACCAATATCTCTCAAAGGTGTGCTTGATATCGTAAAATTCCTATTAAAAAAAACTTGGTTTAACTGTGATGTTAAATTCTTCAGTCAAACTGACAGTGTTCCTACTTCTGCTGTTGTTGCCAAATTCTACATGCGGTCCCACAAATCACTTACTCTTCTTGCCACTTCACACCTGTCTAAATTCTTGAAGCGTATTGTTCACAACATATTTGTCATTAAAAGAACTTACCAGTAATCATATTTCAAATTACTTAACAAACTTCCTAAATCACCTTCCTCAACACACGTGTAATTTGCCACGATAACAAGTCTCTTTCTGTGAAAGTCTATCGTAAATCAATGCAACTGACCAGTATCTTAATTTCAATTCTAATAATTTAAAATCTGTTAAAGAAAGTGTATTCAATTTCTTATTTAAACGTGCCAAAGACATAATCATGTTCAAAGCAAAACCTCTCTTATAGGCCTATCTCAACACTCAGAAAAACTTTATGACATCAACCATCAACTACTTCATAATCTACTCTCGCATTTAAAAGGAACCACGTAATCTCAACAAAAAAAACAACATGTATATTGTATTCCTTGTAAAGATTGTTCTTCCATATATATTGGTAAACCTAAAGGTAAAATTATTAATCAAACCAAATAACATCAAGCTCGCAAAAAATGTTGATCAAAACAACAAAATCTCTCACCATTGCTGAGAAAAAGACCACACATTCGACTGGGGTAAAAAATCCATAATAGACACTAAATCACACCTAATCTCAGGCAAAATTAAAGGATCTATTCACATGTTTAATGAACTTAACCATATCAATCGTATATTGTACAAGCTTGCCAAAATTTGGTATCCTTTTATCTGATTGTTGACGGTGGCATAACCAAGATTGTTTTTTAGCACTGCTCCATTGTCCTTTAACACCTTGTGTGCACTCAGGCTCGTCAAGTTCAATGAAATATTTTCATTTGCAAGTCGCCAGCTACAAACATATTCTAATTCAACATTAAAATAACAGTAAACAAAAAATTTTTTCATCTGTTTTTGTTCATGAGATATGAACTTTCTCATCTTTTGAGTTCTGAGATTTAAACTTTTACAAGTAGATATTTATAAAAGAGTTATAACTTGATTTTTGACAAGGGGAATGGGAAATTTTAAAGAATGGAAATTTGGGCCAAAATACCTTCTATAATCTTTAGAAACCTCAAAAAAAAATAAAAAAATAATAAAAACAGAAATCATGTTTAAAAATCCAGACAAACCTCATTCCCTGAGATAAAACATTTAAAGCATATTTAGGTAAAATAAATCATACATGTCTATTTACCAAATTTTGGTATTTCACTTAACTCAACAAATCCAAAAAAAACATTTGAAAATTTTTTTTTTTAATTCTTGCTTAATAAAATATTCTTTAAAAACAAAATGTTCCCTACCTCATCAGTTTAGTTTTTCCAAAAAAACTGCTGACTAGTTATTTTAAAATGAAATATATGTTTGCTTACCAACTGACCAATTGAGAGGTACCTTGAACAGGGCTACTCTAAAAATACATATAAATATAGCAAACTTTATAATATTCCTTCCATAAGTATAAAAAAATCACAATGGACAACTTACACTAGAACTAGTAGTTGTATCTTCAATCACCTCAACAGTTCGAAAAGATTTTGTAGGGTTTATTTCATTTGTATCGTTATTTATTAACTTTGTAGCTGATGTTGATAACTCTAAATTATAAAGTAAAAAAAAGCTGTGAAAATATTAAGTCAAACTTGTCCTCAAATAATTTAAGAGTTCTAAAGAACAGAAAAAGGCAATCTACAACATGTTTAAGACCAAAAAAATGTTTGCATTTTTCATGTACTTTTTAATTATCAAGCTCCAAATTCTGATATTCAATCTAGATGTTGTCAATTTTAGTCAATTCTTTTGACATCACAGGCAAAAGTCAACATTATGTTATATGTTCTCTCAAAGGAACATATTTATTTGACTCTACATAAGAAATTCCAGGTACATACGCCAACACATGATTTAGAAATTGATATAACAAGAATTCAGGACTTTGTGACTATGCCAAATAGCTTTTGCAATATAATTTCATCGTGGGATATATTCCAGAAAATTTACATAATTTACATAAGGAACATTTAAAGTTTACTTGAAATTTTCTAAACTATGTACATTTTTATGAATATAAATGGATAAAACCATTCATAGTTTATTATTAAAATTCTGATATCAGTGTTGAATACACAACTCCAATTTTATTTTACAAGTCATAGTTGTGATGTGCTATTATTTAAATAAATAAAATGATTGACAAAAGCTCTTTTATCTTTGTTTTTAGATACTAGATTCCTGACATAACATTTAAACCTTACTTGCTGTTAATAAGAACTCTAGTTTACTTTGTGAAAAGCATACAGTAACTGAAAAAAAATCTGAAAATTATTAAAATTATAATATATATTTTCCCATAAATTTTTGGTAATTTTTTTGTTTTTGTTCAACATTCAATCCAATAAGATATAGTTTTTGAACAACTGAAGATTATTTTACTGGGTCCAAGAAATTTCGTTTAATGAAATCGTTACTTCTCTTTGCCCCCTTTTTCAAAGATCTTAAAGTTTTTAAAAACAATTTCAGAAAAAATAATAAGCAGTTACGGAGAAATGTTAAAAAATGGATATACACCAGTGATCTTCTAAAAAAATTTTATGGCCAGTTACCCAAAGCAAAGAAAAAAAACAATATTTTCCAATGTGTTATAGAGTTATTGTATACGAAATTTCTTTTGATAAAGCCAGAACAAAATATAATCCTGGACTATTCATAGCCATTGTGATAAAATCAAATGCTTAGAATTTCTCCAAGTATGGCTGAGAATTAAACTGATAATTGAGGGATGAAAACAAATTACTTTCATAATAATTAATTTTTAATATTTTAATTTTGGGAAATACACAACAGTTCTGCAAAAAAATATCTTTCTAATTAATATTATCTAATTTTTGAAAAGTTTCATGATGTGCACTAATCAAAAAATTTATTTCTGTAAAATTTATGAAAAACTAAACTACAAAAGCTTCTTCCTGCAATAAAATAAATTTAAGGTATCTAAAACTAACCTAATTGAGTGAATCTATCTTCATGAGAGTAGGTAGATACTCCAGCAGAAGTTAGATTGAGCAATACAGGAGATTTTGTTGAATTCACTTCTTCACCAGAACTAACGTACAAGAATATAAAAAGTATAACAATTCTTCTCATGTTTGTAAATTGATATCCAGCATCGTTAAAAACTAAAAACAACACGCTTACATTACACAGCAAGGTTTCTTTTTGTTTAAAAAACTACTCACTTAGGCAAGAACCATGCTATTCAAAATTTTAATTTTCAGAAATAAATCATAAATAATCATAAATAATAATAATAATAATAATAAATAAATAATCATAAATAATCATGTTATACTCTTAAATTATTCAATCAAAGCTTGAACTGAAAAATACAATGATAGCTTTTTTTACCATAAAATTTTACTGTAAATGAGCCTTCAAGAAGTTTTTTTATCAAAAAATGATTTTAAGTTTTTATATTGACAAATTAATAAGAAATTCATATAATTTATGTTAATTTATGTTAAATAAAAAATAATGGTGAAGGTATATAAGTATGTGTGTGTGTGTGTGCGTGTGTGTGTGTGTGTGTGCAGTGAGATGACTTTAATGAAAAAAAAAAGTTACTTTTAATGCAATTATGATCTTTCAGAATGAAATTTATACTGATTTCAATTTTGTATTTTAAAGATCATATTTTTGTAACTTAAAGATCAAAATCATTTTTTACCACTTTTTATCTTTAATGCAAAAAAAAATTACATATATACTGTAAAAATGCAGTTAAACGATCAACTGGTAGTGTGAATGTATTGGTATCTTGCTGCTACGCTTTCATAATCAGAATAAAGTTGTGAGCTGTAATTTTTTTTGAAAAAAAAATGCACCTTTCCCCAGAGCAAAACTTTTAAATTTTTAAATATTTTTTCAACATCTGACTGATATATTCATTTATTGATAAATTAAGGAGATAATGAATAAAAGACTAGTAAATTATAAATAAATTAAGGAGATAATGAATAAAAGACTAGTAAATTATAAATTATAAGTAAATTATAAATTAAGAACACAAATTGTGTAGAAAAAATAAAGCAATTGCTTCATAAACAACAAATGATTTAAGTGAAAGTAAACAAAGTAAATTATATTTAGACTTGTTTATTCATTACGCAATATTTTTTATCTTTAAAAATGTAACTTTTGTTTTGTCAAGGTTGTCATGATTACTAATTTTCATATTAACGAATCAAATCATGTGTTTAAATTTTTAACCAATCAAAATTAACAATACTGATATTTTTCTCCACTCGGAAAAAATATGGGCTTTTAGCGACTGACCAATCATGTTCGAGAAACCTAATGACAAAGACATATAATAATTCTGAGAAAGAAAGCATGATATTATTGAGAGAAACAGTAAACTATGAGTAATGAATCTAAAAATGAATAAAAACATGAACGCAAAAGTGAAACAGCAAGTTGCTTTTCAAGCATTGAATTGAGAGATATCAATCATAGTGATTCAAAAATTTCTTATTTTCCATTTATCCGTGAAAGCTTCCAGCCTTTACTAGCATGAGCAGGAAGAATAAATGTAAAATTCTAGGGAAAGATAAATTTAACAGATGTTCAATGAAATGCAAATAATTGCATAAATAAAGGCCTTTGTCTTGATAACTCTTGATAATAGTACGTCTACAGCAATTATAAGGTTTAAACGTAAAGTGCAATGAATTTACTACCAAACTATACAAGGACAACCTCTCACTCTTAAAGCCTAAAATTCAGAATGGAGTTATATTTGAGGTAGGACTCATCGCTTATTTGAGAACTAAAAAAATATATATACAATTTCTTACGCTGGAGTCATACAATAGCAACTTATATAATCATCCAACGAAATCAAGAATAACACGTAAACACATTAAAAGAAAATAGAAAACAGTCATAAAAAATAAAACTTTTAAAATATATCTTCTAGTTGAGAAGTAATGGAAAAACATTTTATCTCTAATAAGTTGACAAGAATGCTCTATAATGCAAATCTAAATCTAAGACATGATAATGGCATTTCTATACATCTCTAATAACAGTTATTTTTAGACACCAAAGCACATAACTACAAACTGATAAGAAAAAAATAATGAAATGATAAAAGTTTATTGGGAAGATAGAGAAGATGAAAATCAGGTTTTTTATTTTCAGGTTTTTTTTATTAAACCTTTATTTTCATAGTTTACAGAAATGTAAAATATTTAAATGTCTAATAATCTGAATGTAGAGTTTCAAAATAAATTTTTCGATTATTAAGTTATAAATAAATAAAATAAAATATAAAATTATAAATATATAATTTATTAATTATAAATTGTTTGAACTGATTTTAGGGAAGCAAGAAATTTCTAGAAACATGTCAAAATCCAAGGTTGTACAGCAATATTTATTGAGTATAGTAATATTTATAATAAAATATTAACTATTAGGTCAAAATTTCCGTGTATAAAAACTTGAAGCGTGAATTATTCAGAAAGTAAGCCTCAATATTTATTTCATGAAAACACACTGAAATATTTTTTTGTACTCAAACTCGTATCTATCTAAAAAAGATAAACTTACGAATAGAAACATTGCTACAATACGGTGTTTTGATGTAATTTTAAACTAATACTAACATATTTATATATATTTATAATATATATTTATAATAGTAACATATTTATTAACTCAATAAATTAAAATTTATGATATAACTATGCAGATAACTATTCGTAGCTGCCACAGTATTATTCAGTGGACGTCTAAAACTTTGTTAAAAGTAAAAGTCAACAGTTATAATATTATATTAGATAATTTTAGAGTAACAGATTTTTATATATCATTTTGTAGTCTGATTCAGTTGTATTGATACAAAGAATACACTAATCTAGCATGCAATTTAGAAAATTTTAAAGTTATTTTAAACTATATTTTAATCTTTTTAAACAAAAATTCTTGTGTTGAATACAAAAATTTGGTTTATAAATTACACAACTGTAACAAGTATTTATTTTTGGCAATCATTCAAAAAATTTTGTTTTGCTGAAAAATCTTTTTTGATATATCTAATAAAAGTGAAAAAATTTTGTAACCGGATAGTTCAGCTGGTAGATCATCTCACTCCTAACTGCAAGGCTTTTGGTTCAAATCCTGGTATCGCCCACTTAACATATGATTAGCAATAAGTTTGGAGTTTTTAACTCTTCTTAAGCCTCCTGTTTAGTAGCGGCTTTTAGCCTTGCAGGAAGTGGCTTATTAAAGAGAAAGAAAGAAAAAGAAAGCAAAAGTTGATGTAATGACTGATCAATAATTACAGCGCAACGGAATCACAGCGCATTAAAAAATTTTTAATTTCCATTATAAACTCTATAGATAATTTTGCCACTTCAAGATTTTATTAATATTTCACAAAAAAATCCAATCAAAAATTTTTAAATTAGTTAAGCTAAAAGAAACATGAATATTTATGGTAGCTTATATCATCAAGTTGTGCTTAGCGATGTCATCAAACTAATTTCTAAAGAGGAGTTGGAGAGCCCCCAGCTATGACAGTTGTTAAATTAATTGACTTAGATTAACACTGTTCATGGTTTAACTCCTCTGAAAAATAAATGTAAACATTAAATTTTGACCTTTTAGTAGCAAAAAATTTCTCAACCTAAAAGTTTGATATAATTATTGTTTAATTCTAATGAGACAATCTTTTATTATTCTAGCCAGACAGTGAAGTAGGTAGGCAGCAAATAAACAGATAAAAACAAACCCGCAAACCATAAATTTATGGAGACGCTGGTAATCAGAAAAATTCCATTTATTAACAAAAATGATTTTAGACTTCTCAAAAATATCTGAAACACATCGTAAATAACAACTTTTGGAAAATTTGGGCATATTTGCTGATGAGTTAAACGTTAAAAGTACTTCGATTTTTTGGCAAGATTAGCCGTGCATACCCCATCAAAATCTTTTTTTAAATAGCAGATACACAGGAGGATTTCAAGCTACTATTAAAACAAAAAAAGCAACAATTATTGTTTTCTAAACAGTTTTGTTGGTAAGAGGTGTAATAATACTTACAATAAAAAGTTTAAATATAATTTAGCTCTCACCTAAAATAATTGAATTTATAGCTGAAAGATTTTAAAAGCATAAATTGTCTTAAATCATTTTAAATTATCCAAAAGTTTAAATCTTCGACCTGAACTTTATTCTTAATTTTTGAATCTTGTTAGAAAAATGAAGAGTAAATAAATTTATTATTTATAATTTATTATTATTATTATTTTATTTAGCAATTGGAAGCAGAAAAATTTTTGCAAAAGTTGATCATTATATGACTGATATTTCATTCCTAAAATATTTCATACTGGTGACATAAAAAACTCCAATGACTGATTCAAACAGATGACATAATTTTGCCTTGGATCAAACCAACTCCATTAAATGGCCAAATGCTTAAACTGATAACCTAAACTTTTTCACATCATCATTCTTCTTCTATTAATAAAAGTGAAATCTGAAACATAATTCAGATCTTTTTTTAAACCCGGTCAATTCCCTTTAAACCAAGCCATTTCCCTTTAAACCAAACCATCTTTACCTTTAAGCCTAGTCAATTCCCTTTAACTTTATTTTCTTACATCAGTTGAAATAAAATAAAAAACTTTCAATTTTGGGTATCATAAATTTTGTAAATTTAAATGTGTTGGCCATGGACCATTTACAAAATGCAAATATTTATTTGTGGCAAATAAAATAAATAATAAAATATATAAATATTCACAAAAATTTAATTTTAATAACATTTATAGGAGATTCAAAGATTTAAAGATGTGTTAGCTTTGATTTCTTCAACGTAATAAGAGCAATACTTGAAGAACATTCTTCAAAACCGTATTATGTTATCCTGTGCTTGGGAAATTACTCACTTGATTTTTATCTTTTCCATTTTTCAGATATAAATCCGATTCGCATATAGAGTTCTCCAACTGCTTTTGTAAGTTTTTTTTTAAGTCCAAGTCCAATGCAAAAAATATTTTCCGGGCTGAAAATGTTATTGGTATTTCCCGTAGATTCATCTTCATTTTCAAAAAAACACAAAGCAAATTATATTTTAGGAACAGACGAAAGATTTTTTAAACAAAATGAAAAATGTTTCATTTAGAAACACTTAGCATTGAAAAAACTTCCTAAACTATTCACTAAATTTTTCTAATTTAAAAAATTTTAAAACAGAAACTAAAAAAAAATTTCTTTTCAAAAATTATAATAAAATAAAATCAAATGTTAGGGTATTCCTGAAAATGAATAAAATAAAATGTGATACTGCTACACCCTTGATGTTATTACCCATTAAAGTAATCAAACCAACACTAAAATTAGTATGCTAATATCAGAACATTTACAATTAAGGTATACTAATTACCAGGCTTTAAAATTATCTTTTTAATGTATGCAGTACATAATACAGCTTGCATCAAAGAAGTAAAGTGATCTAGAGTTGAATGTCTATCACTTTTTTTTTAGATTAACTATGTCAATAAGATTTTTAAATATGTCTTTACATGAGAATTAATAGTAAGAAATCTCTCATATAGTTCAAGAGAAGGTTTAACTATCATAGAATCAAAGAATAAAAACATATGACTGTTTTGTTGAAAGAACAAAATAAATAGGCTTATTATAAAGGTATTATAAAATGGAATTAATACCTCTTATCAAATATTTTTTTCTCGCCACTTAAACATCACTTCCTCTTCAAACAACTCACTCATATTGAAGACATGCAATGGTTACACTATTTGTCTTCATACAAAATGGTCCTTGATTTAAAGGTGGGATTTCAGTAATGGGTACAAAATGGGAAGATCCACCTAAAGTGAAAGTGAAAGATAAAATACATCATTGATCAGGAATAAAATGTTGCACGTCCTATTCCAAGAGTTAATTTAGAAATTTTAAAAAATATACCTAACAATAAATTTTAATGTTTTCATGAATATGAAACTTTTTCTTTATAATCCCCAAGATAATTTGATAAATACTATGTAGAAAACAACAAGGTAGGAAAATCAAATTTTTCTTTAAAAATATTTCTGGTGTTTTAAAGGACCCTCACCAATATAAAAAACAGCCAAGCTACAAAACAAACTTAAATAGAAATTTGAAATCTTCAGCTTTGACAAAGGCACTTTCAAGAGAAATTAAAAAAAAAAAAAAAAAAAAATGCAATTTTGTGGGGCTTACAATTCAAGTAATCAGAATTTTCACAGAATACGTGGTGTACATGCTATAGTCGTTAGAAACAGTATTTTTTGACAAAACAAGAAATCTATCTAATCAGAAAGAACCATAAAGAATATTATTGAGAAAGATTTTACTAATTTGAATTTTGGGCCCAATAAAATTTTTATGACAAAACTATCAAAAATAACAATTACCTACCTGAAAAATCACTAAACAAAAATATCTTCATTACAAAGATTATGCAGAATCATAAATCTTCTTGAAATTGTAAGTCATTTTTTTCAGATCAATGTTGACATGTTTAGGAGGTTGGATACTAGGATCAATAAAATTTTCCAAATGGCAGAAAAGCCAAAATGATTAATAGAAGTATTTCATAACAAAAACTGATAAATGCTAGTTTGTCAGAGTTTAACTCTTTACGGGGCCTGGTAACAACTTTTAGCATGTGGTTGAAAAAGTTACCACTCAGGCATATTCCCTCGTACTTATAACTCAAAACATGCAAAAGACCTTAGCGTCCCCAATGGATTGCAGGGTAAAATCACCTGATTTTGAAGGGTGCTAAAATAAGGCTCTAAAATGTATATTTCTAATGTCTTTGTAACGACTTTTCACTTAAAAAGTCAAATGGTATTTTTTGGTTACTATGGGTTACACTAGCCTAAATTCCCGAAGGTGCCAAATTTTTTAAGGTTCATAATTTCGTTTATCTTAAAGCAAAGGTGTTGGGGGAAATTCTTGTGAAATATGGTCTTGGTCTCTTAAAAATATCAAGTTACAACTCTGCAAATATTTGAATAATTTTTAAAAATATAAGGCGTAATTTTATACTACTGAATAATCATTACCGCTGAATATTGTTTAAAACTTGTTACATATCAACTATCATATCAAAATTGACACAATTACATAATACAAAGAAGTGATACTTTAAAATGACAAAAAACAAAGCAGAAAAGTCAAAATGTGAACTCAATTAGGGAAATATAACAGTATAGACTGTAATCAGTCATCAATCATTATTTTGAACATGATTTCCCAATCCTCTTCAGAAAACTGGTATTGCTGATTCCAGATAGTGAAGATGAAGATAGAGACTGAAGTAGTAAAACAATGTTCAATCTCAGAACCCAGCAGACATCATCCTGATCTGGCAAAAAAATGATTGACTTGGATAGTTTTGATGTATGAACCTTAAAAAAAACCAATATTTGTTGCCCAATTCCAGCGAAAAACTTTCGTCATCAGATATTCATTTAATGCAGATGGTTGACAGGGAAGATGGAACATAATGACGAAAACTCATTGTTCTGGGAATTTTTTTGGCTTGTACAAATCTATCACTGAGGGCTTTTCTTGTTGTTTACATTTGCTTATTAGTGACATAAAAAAATGGAACTGATTTTTTTTTTTTTTGCAGAATTCAAACATTGCTTCAGCTGACAGGAACTGCAGCTAATAACTATTCTGATGAATGGTAGAAACGCAGACAGGGTGTTACATTTGGACCTGCAAGTACACACCATTTTGGCCAAAGGCTTAAAAAATTTGAGAACCCATGGTTTTGGCTGGGAAACTTAATTTAAATTTTTTAGCTTTTTTGTAGATGCTGAAGGGATTGCAACACTTTGTTATCTGTAACGTTTGAAATCAACATATTTGTGATGCATGCAAGAAGTTGGCTCAATATATAACATTGACAATCCTCCACATTAAAATTTTTCTTTTTTTAGATTTAAGACTTTTAAGATATTGTTTTAGATGATAATTAATACCTTCTAACAATAGTTTCTCCATACTTTAATGGTGGTTAATAGCATGTGTTTATAACACATATTATAATAAATGAAAGTAGAAAAATGAATGAAAATATATTATATATTATTATATTATATATATATATATATATTATTTATATGAAACTGTTTTTGAAAATATACTAGCAACTTTTAAATAACATTCAGCAGGAATGATTATTCATTAGTATACAATTATGTCTTAAATTTTTAATGTTATTTAAATACAGAGCTATAACTTTTGATGTTTTGGAGAGACCAAAACCATATTTCCCCCAAAACATTTACTTTAAATATAAAACATATTCTGAACCTTAAAAAATCTGAAACCTCTGAGAATTTAGGCCTGTGTAACCCATTATTGTAGACAATAACTATCATTTGTCTTTTGACTTTTAAAGTAAAAAATAACTAAAAAAACATTAAGAGCTAGATTTTTTAGCCTCATTTTTGAATTCTCCACCGATAAAAATGGTCAATTACCAAATTCCAACCTTATTTATGAAACTAGGCAACACCGGTCAATCCATAAAGCAAGTTGTGGCCTAAAAATAGCTTTGGCCCAAATTTTAAAATCTCGTATCTTTTGATCTATAAGGAACTTGGGCCTAAAATTTAGTACTTCAACTTATCTTAAGACATAAACAAATTTTGAAAATTTCAAAAAAATCTGAGTGGGTGGGTGGAATGGCTGTCCTTCTTTTAAATGGAAATACCCAAACACAAAATTCTCTGACATCAGTATAAGCAACACAGTAGAGTCAATGCTCAAATATTTCAACCAACTTCAAAGCTCTGATATGCGGCATTTTTCTTACAATGATTCAGCACCTTTTCATTCCTTTAAGTCTGACCTTTTTCTACCTTCTACCTTTCTACCTAAGTTTCTACCTCTTACCTTTCTGTCTTCTACCTTTCTACGCCCTACCTTTTTACCTTCTACCTTTCTACCTTCAGAATCACTTTATAACTATCAATCAGAAAAAAATATTTATTTTCTGGAATAAACTTTTACAGAAAACTTCCAAGAAAATTTCCCAATCATTTTACCAATCATACCTTCTAATACAAAATCTAAAGGTTGGTAGTAGGGACTGGAAATTCTCTTGCAAATTTGAGGCTATTTACAATATAATGAAATAATGAAACTTTCCGTTTATATTCTTGCAAAAAATGAGATAAGTAAAATACTAAGTTCAAAAACATAATCTAGCAAAGAATTGTGTAAGGTGTCAAATCCATAAAATCAATCATGAAAAAAAATATATATACATATTAAATTTTAAAACTACTGATCATCACAGACAAATCAAATTAAAACATTTCCACAAATGTTTTTCTTTCCCAAAATTTTCAATGGAAAGAATAAGAACAAGACATTTAGGTAATTTAAAAATAGATATTTATTTTAAATAAAAACCTATACCTATACATTATAAATACTTCAAAAAAAAAAAAAAAAAATTAACGTACAGTATCAAAGACTAAAATACAGTCAGTTTCTATAAAAATTTATCTTCCAGAAAATTAACAAACAACTTCATGCTGTTAAAGTTTGTTTCATAAACATCTGACATCTATGTCAACAACTCCCATGGTTCTTCACTTGGAAAATATAGTGACAGAGAAAAATTCACAACAGATGTGTTTTTTAAATGATTGAAGATCTTGATAAAGATAGACCATATACAAATGTAATTCATTACTTCAAAATTTTCAAAATATACATTTTAGACAGACGTCTAAAAACGGGTGCTTACTTGTATACCTGGATTCTTGCTCAGGCATAGTTAAAAAAATTTCAAATAGAAAATATCAATATAATTTCCTCTCACTATATCTTTAATTTTTAGGTGATTTGCTGAAATTTTTTAGACCACCATATTTTTATATCATTTAAAACCTTTATCAGTACAAACACCTTTATTGCGATTTAGCAGTACTCAATAAAAACAAAAGTATTCTTTAAAAGGTGCTCTTTAAAATAATATTTTAAATATTAAATATGAGCTAAAATTACATCAAGCAAAATAAAATACAGTTACGGGTACTCTCATAGCAAACTATACAAGTAAAAATTCAATGCACCCCCTGATTTAAACAGCTATACATGTACATAAAATGATAATATAATAGCTGTATCTTAATATTTTAATCATTTCCAACTATCCAACCTTTATACAGTTTTCAAAACAGACAAATATGTGATTTTCATACTAGATGTGTCTCTATTTGTTGGACCGTAGTCCTTATAAATCTACCAAAACTAATATTTTCTATTTGTGGCAGAGTTGAAAAACTATTTAATAAAAAAAAAGAAAATTTTCCCATTCTACAGGTTTAAACCCAACAAAATCAAAAAATTAGCAGAAATGCATAGAAATTTAACATAATAGAGAATTGTGACAGAATCTGAAGACTTAAGAATAGTAAAAAAAAAAATTTTGGAAAAATTTGACTTGCTCAGAAATCTAAGCCCAATCAATTTTCCAAAATGACAAACTTTAAATAACAGTAATATAATCTTTTAAATAAAAAAAAAAAATATTATATATATATAATATTAATATACAATAATTATATATTAATATTATATTTATATATTAATATATGATAAAGTTTCAATAGATCGAGAAAAAATTCTTACGAGAAAACACAGACTTTCATTTTCAGACCAATTTGACTCACTTAATTTGCAGTACTGAGTAAAAAAAAAACCGTTTGAAAACAGCTGGCAAAAATTTAATTTTTCAACAATTCAAAATTTCTTCACAACCGAGTCAAAATTTCTTAAAAAAATGAAAAAAATTTTGAACCAAATTGTTAACTGCACATATAATTGTTTAATCAGAATAAAACACATTTCCTTGGATAGATTAATTCAAACTTGTTACGTGACTGATCCATATTTCCCTATATGGATCAGATTGATTATTTGAAAGTGTTTACGCAGCCGATCCATATTTCCTAAAGCCCACCATATAGATTTTTAAAATATTAAAATATAAATTAATAATTAATATAAATATTAATATATGATATTAATAAAAAAATCTTTTTTGACTGGAAATAACATATAATAAAGGGGGAATTACATAAATATTTTTCACCAAATTCTTATTTCCACAGAACAAATTAGCTTTTTCAGAAAACATAGCCTAAATAAAAAATAAGACATTTCAATCACTAATTAACATTTTTTAGCTTAAATAAACAATAAATTATACCTCTAAAAAATTTCAATTAAAAAAAAAAGTTTCATATTTTGATTAAATCATTGACCATAAAAGCAGCTGAAAGAATAGCTGTGCCAAGTAAGTCACCAAGTGCGGTAAGGTATGGAATTGAATAATTATCAGGATCCTTCTTCTTTGACCACAACCAATGAACGAACCAATTGCAACAAAACAAAAGAATACAAACCTGCAAACAAATTGTATAGTAGGATATTAAAAGCAATCTATAGCAAATAGTAAAAAAGTAAGAAACTGCAATAAAAATTTATAAGGAACTTTGACAAACAGTAAATTTTGTCTGACTTTCAGTAGAAATACATCAAAATAAACGCTTGAAAAGCAATAAATTAAAAACGTTTTATTAACAGGAAGTATATAAGCAGCTTGGGACAAGCAGTAAATTTACATACAGTGAACGATAGGCAACCTGTAACAAATAAAGTACATTTAATACAAAAATTTTTTAGAAAGTTTGACAAAAATTCAGCTACTAGGCTCGAGTCCACATCACTTTTAGTACCTGTAAACAGGTATGAACACCCAAAATCTTCAAAAATAAATATACATATAGAAATCTGAAAAAAAATTTGTGACAATAAATTAACTAAAAACTGAACTAATTTACTTAGCCTTACTTACTGAAAATTTTGAAACAAGTGCAGCATATTGGCTGATGGAAATTACAGAGTTTTTTTGACAACCAAGATTGACTTGAATTTAGAAAACAAAAAGTGCATTTTCAAAAAAACCATGGTTAGCCAATCTTACCTGTATAAAACCTGACAGCAGATATATAAACATGAATATGAAAGTTGGACGTGTGTGACCAGCCTTGAGATTTGATATTATCGTTAAGAAGATAATATGACCAGGTAAACACATAGCCAGAAGTACACGGGCTGTCCTTGAATGACCCCCTGAAAAAAATTATAAAAGAATTTGATAAAAAGGGAAGTGAATCTGCAGATAAGGAATTCATCCAAAAAAAAAGCAACAAAAAAAATTAAACCCACTTTCTCAAAACTCCTGCCCTACAACCTCATATTGAAAAAATCACTACTATCAATTAAGCTCCCAGGGAGAAAAATTAATCATCAAAAAAGCTACAATGTAAAAAGGCAAAAGTTCCAGCCCAGATTATTTTTATTTATAAAAAAACCAGAAAATCGGAAAGATTTTTTTCATTGCATGAACTAGAATAATCAGTATTAAGTCGGGACCTTAAATGTGCTATAAGTGCTCCTAGTGGGGTTAATTCTTTGAAGCTATCAAGCTCAAAAATAACCACTTCTATCTTTTGATCGGATTTTTATCTACATGTTTAAATTCTTTCTGGTTTTTTCATAAACAAAATTAATCTGAGCTGGAAGCAACTCTCCTTCTTCGATGCTTATAAAAACAGAAGAGGGCGAGTAATGCAAAAAAAAAACAAACTGATGAAACAGATCTTAGAAAAAAATTTCATAAAGGAATTTATTTTAAATCCAAGGCTTATGCAAAAAATTGATTAGGCTACTTGATTTTGCTTAAATGCCAGCCCATCACAAATCTTAGTTAATTTAGACTTTATTTTTATAAAAATGTAATTTGGTTATTTTAAAGGGGATTTAAGCTGGAAACAAAAATTTGAATATCGGGGAAGTAAGAACAAAATTGAGAATATTTCAAAAAAAAAATGAAAAAAAAATAAAAAAAAAAGATTTTTCTGTATTTAAGAAAATACTAACTACTGCAGTTGATATCTATAAATATAATAATATAAATAATTAATAAATAATTAACGTCAGTTCTATTTATTTCATTGCATCAAAATTAAAGAAACTTAGAGCTAAATTAAAAATTTTATATGAGTAAGTTAATAAGTTAAAATTCACATACCTCCAGTACAAAATGTCCTGATGCAACCATACTGAGTATCTTCTGGCAAACTACCAAGTTTTGAGTTCATATGTAAATATGTCGAAAGTCGGCTGGCCTGAACAGCTACTAAGTTACCTCCAACACCTTAAAAGAATGCACAGGAATTAAAAAGTAGAGAAACTACTTAAATATTTCAAAACAAATAAAACAAAAAGAATATGGTTTATCGTCATTGTATTTTCAAATTGCTTTACACTAACATTTAAATATTATTTTTAAGACATTGACATAATAATAATAATAATAATAACAATAATAATAATAACAATAATAATAATAATAATAACAATAATAATAATAACAATAATAATAATAATATGTTCACCACTTTTATTTAAAACACTTAACAGCAAAATAATAAAATGGCATTTAGATTAATGAAAATTAATTTCAATTGTTGAACCTATGCTTTTAATGAAAATTGGAGACGATAAAAAGAAAATGTGATTTTTTTTTTTGAAAATCATTGGCACCATCACTATCACCAAGTAATTTTTTATAAAAATCAAGCCCCAGAACGAGAACTATCAGTAAAAGACAATACAGGTTAAATAATGCCTTTTATGGTCTCCTACATTAACATTAGACTAAAAAAGGTTAACGAGCGTTTCTGAAAAAAAAAATACATTTTCACTGTTCAAAAAATTATACTTTCTTTTACAAATCAAACACTTTTCAACACAAATGAATTCATATACGACTAAAAAATTTTCAGAACCAAGAAATAACCAAGAAAAAAATTTGGTGAACAAACGCTCCAAAAACAAACAACACGAGTGATTTATCTATTAGTTAATTAATTAATTAATAATTTAAATATGCTCAGTAAAAACTAATTCTATGATTAATGCTATTAAACGGAAAAAAATTTATTACCATTAATGACAGGGGTAAAAACAGCAATGCCAGGATTATCTCGAACAATACTGCTGAGGATGAGACCTCCACCACTATAAGAGATAAAAATAATAGATAAAAACGTGTTAAAACAAGTTAATTATTAAGAATTATTAGCCAGTCTTTATCTTTTTTTTGTTTTTTAAAATGAGCTTATTAAAGATAAAAAAAATATATATTATTTTTTTAGGTCAGCCGCCAAAATAGCAAAATTTTGAAGGATCAATTTATTGATCTCCTCTATGCAAATGACTTTGGCATATACCATATTCAGCACAAAAAATCTTTTTCTTTGACTTACAAAACTTTAATTATTTACCTATTTATTTTTTGAACTATTTTTTTAACCCTACAGTGATAAACAATAAATATAAAATATCTAAATCTTTTGGCTACTTGTATAATAAAAATATTTATAGTAAGGTTTCATTCACCTGCTAATGCACATGGCTAGTATAACAGGCCACCATCCCGTGTACAATGCATTATGGGTATATTCATTGTAATGTGACAGGTATAACCATAGCGGAAAAAGAACTATGCAAAGTAAACAAATGAATGGAGCAATCCAGTGGTGAGTGGTCCCTAACAAAACAAACATATTTGCTTGTATTTGAAAATGAAAACAAATTATTTATTACAGTATGTTAAATGCATTTAAACAGTATTATACATCACAGTTAGTGAGACAGGTTCAGAAATTTGTTTTGTTTTCCTTATTGATTTATTGACCATCATTAACATTGACCATCGTTAATAATAATTAACAAACAATAATTAATAATGCTAAAGAAAGGCAATCAATGCAAATAAATCTTTGAAAATATGAAACATATATATA
>JAUZNK010035638.1:0-18027 GCA_035046665.1 Euphysa ruthae
ATTCATAATATCTTAAACATCCAAATATTCTTAGTTTACTAATTTCATCTACTGATCAACTTCTTCACACATATCAAACTTGAAACCTAGAAAGGCATCTGGACCTAATACTGGCTTATTGCCAACTTAATATCCCTAAATGTAGACAAAACAGAGTTTATTATTTTCTCAGGACTTTTGAATTCAATAAATGTGGAAATCAAAATCAATGGCAAAAAATTTCACCTTTCTATAAGTTTGTTAATTACCTTTTTACGTGTTTTAATAGATTCTAATCTTAAACGGCAATTTCACACAGATGAAGTCCAAAAAAAGCTAAATAGACCTAACAGTATGCTCTGTAAAATTTGTTACTTTGTTGATAAACCTACTCCTAAAAACATCTATTACTCTATTTTCTCTTCTCAATTGAGTTACTGCTGTCAAATCTGGGGACAAACAGGAAATCATCATATCAATAAAATTTCAGTTCAACGTCAACCTATTCAAATCTATTTGAAATTTCAGCCCTTTAGATCTGATACCTCAGAATCATTTAAAGAACTAAAAATTCCCTTATTTTCATCTATGGTAAAAACAGAAAATCTTTTTTTCATGCTTCTTTTAGCAAAAATCTTCCATCTTTAATTTCGAACTTCTTTACTGAAACTCAAATAACTTATAACCATTTAACAAGACTTTCTGGCAAACTTTCTGATAACGGGAAACTTTCTGTTCCATCCCATAAAACGCAAAAGTATGGTAAGTTTTCTATCATTTATCAATGCATCTGTGATTGGAATAAATTTCTTGTTTCTTTTGTAAATGAATTTGAAAGTTTAAGAATTTCAACTCCAACTCCCTCCTTTCCCCAATTAAAATGTTAACAATTCAAAATGATTATCACTAAAGTCTCTCCTTAATCTTTGATTTTAGTTTTTCGGACTAATATTCTCTTCCCTTTTTCTTTTCTCTCCTTTTATTTCGTCTTGTTTATTTTATTTCAAAAACTTTTTGCATGAACTTTATAGGTTTTTGTCAAGAACTATCAAACAGTGTCACTTCTTTGGCCAGTTTTTCTGTATGAGTGGCTCCATCTAATTCAACCTGTCTTTTTTAAAAAATAATTTTTGTAATATTAAAACTTTTTTTATAAAATAATTTTATAACTACAAATATAAAAATTTTTGCTGTAGGATTGTTTTGGAAAATAAATTATTATTATTATAATGCTGTACCAAACCTGCTATCTTGGGTTTTATACCATCTCTGCTAGCTCGAGTTTTCTGGTTCACATATTTGAGTAGTTAAAGCAATATCACCAGTTTTTTTCAAACGTGGTAGAGTGTTTGTTAAAATATTAATATCAACATTGCTAGGACAATTTGCAGTATTATAGCAAAATAAATGTTCATACAATCGCTTCTGATGTTTTAAGTCAGTGTTGATGTATCAGATATACCTATGGGCTTTCAAGTAATTTTTTTTTTTTTAATATTCTAAACAACAGAGAAGAATGGAATGGGTTCCTCAGTTGTCAAACAAAATTATGTAAATAAAATTGATAAATATATACATGCTTGATTTGGAAGGGCAATTTTCTGTTAAGTCATATAAATATAAAACAATGAGACAGCACCAAACAAAAAACTATGAAAAAATACCATTCTAAAATATATAGATATCTTTTTAACATAATAACATTTAGCGTTTAAAATAAACAGCCTCTGTGGTTAGAAATTAAAACGTTCTTTTTTAAATCTTTCCAACATGAAAATAATAGCATGCAGTGTTCGAAACAAAGAAATTTGAAATAGAAATTTTTAAAATGCTAAAAGATCTAAAATATATATTTATCTTTCAAACATAAAATTAATAGCATTCAAAATAAACAGATCCAAGGAATTAAAACCCACGTCTTTTTTTTTTTAACTTTAGAATCAAATTTAAGCCTCAAAACTTTAATGAATTCATTTATCCATATCAATCCTCTATATTTTATTTCCTTAAATTATCTTTCCCTTGATACATCTTTTTATATCTTTGTTGGAGAAACTTTCCACCAAACAGATTTATATTCGATCTTTTAGTTTTATCTAACAAATAACCTTAGCCAGACAATTGATTGTTTCCAATGTCCAGGAAAAAATATTCATGAAACCAAACAGATAGTTGGCTCTTTTTTACAGTTAAGGGGCCCAAAACTGCTAGCAAACCCTCTCATTTGAATTTCGAATTGAGTTATGTTACAAAGCCTACTTTTTAAAACTAAAATCCAACCTTCCCTTAGTAATAACAATTCGAACACTGACATGATTTGTAATTCGAACACTGACATGATTTGTAATTCGAACACTAACATGATTTAATTCGAACACTGACATAGATTACAAGTGAAAATTAGAAATTTTATTAACAAGATTAAAATTGTGAAAACAAAAAAAATTGCATCAGAAAAACCCTTTAAAATACATAAAATATACATTTGAAAAACAAGTAACAAAAAGTAAGTTTCATCATAAATCTTGATGAATTATTAAAAATCCTAATAAATAAATAATGGCTTCTAAATGAAATTTTTCTCTCATAAAATAATATAATCTAATTTCTTGATCCACATAAACAGACTTTATTGATAAGTTTAACTTTGATGATAAGTTTTTCAATAAAAAATCAATGCCCTTACTGAGACTATTTCACAGAATTGGTTTGCTTTGCAAGCTGACAGAATATAACCTAAAGATTTTCCTTGGGCCATCTTTAACACACCGATACGATACGATATCATGATACGATTCTATAGAAAAGAAGGATTTTTAAACGAATATTAGCTTCAAATATCTAACCTCTTAATTTCTAAAATAATGTTTAATGCAGCTACCTTAGTGTCACTAATAAACATTGAAAAATAATGTGGCTCAAATAAAAACTGAAAAGCTTTCATAGGACAAATACTACCAGTTACATTCTTTGACAAGTAATAAATGAGATAATTATAATTTTTATTCTAAAACATTTATTTACAACGAAACAATAAAACAGCATTTAAATTTAAGCCAATTGCTAAGAAATCAATATTCCCGGTAAGATTGTAATGCAAGATCCACGTAGCAAATATAAAGTTATAAAAAAATCAAACCTAACAAAACAAAAATATTAAATAATAAATTCTTAAATAAGATATAAAATTTTTTTAGCATCTGAAATTTAGGTAAGTTGCATCAAAACAAATTAAGATTATTTAAATTGTACTTTAAAGTTTTTTAAACAATTTTACTTCGAGTGAAAAGCTCTAGCCTCAGGAAAAATGAAAAACCTAATGTCACAAGCCCAAAATATTATGCAATATCTCACATTACCCAGAGAATAACGTTTGGAAGTTTAGTCTAATTAATTCTTAATTAAACTGAATTAATTAAATTGATTGTAAATTTTTCACTCTTTACAAAGCCAATGGTTAAACAAATCTAAAATAAGTATTCTGATAAGTTAAAATTACATTAAAAAAAATAACAAAAATATTACGCAGCAGTTTTTTGAAAGATATTATGCGGTTGTCTGTTTTTAAGGCCAAAACAGTCAAACGCTGATGTTTTTTCCAAATGCTCTTTTTATGATGAGATTTTTACATACCAATTGAATGGATTTAAATACCTGGTCAAACTTTTATTTAAAAAAAAATACATTTTGATTCATCTAGTTGGGTTTCATAGGTCTGTTTTAGCACGTTTTGGTGCTATAGTATAATCGTCATGGTCACTAATATTATTTGGACGATCAACTACAACAGCTTCATTTTTAATATCTGCTTGTACCATATGATTTTCTTGTGTAGTTTGTAGAACGCCTGGATCTAATAGAGCAACTGTTGCAGGATCTAAAGTGAGATTTCCACTTGCACGAGCTTTCTCTAATTGCCTGACTATAAAATAAAAGGGAAAAGGAAAATAATGTGCGAGAAGTTATTCATTATTCATTGTCTCTGTTTAATAGTTAAATGAGCAGCAGTATTTAGTTTCCATCAACTAGAAGACGTAAAACTGAAATAATAACATACATTTTCTATCTACGTTTCTTACATTGTTACATTGATCTCCTGATATGAACGAAATAAGATATTAAACTGCACAAGATTTAGGAAAAGTCTAGATACCTACAATGAGTTTTAACTAAACCATGCAACTATATCAACTATATCTGCATGAATATTGGAATACTTAAAACAAAGGTGCGAATATCAACATCATGAGTACTTTTAAAACCTTGATTATGATTTTCTATCATTCTTAAAACCACACAAAAAATTTTAAATCAGTTAAATCGTTAAATTAAGTTGTTAGAAATTGGAAGGAGTTAAAAAAAATTCAATATCTAATTCTCTAATTAAAAAAAAAAAGACTTACAAGATGAAAAAAAGATTCATTCATTCATTCCAAGGTGGATTTGCCAAGTGAGACGTTAGTTGAAGGACTTGATTTACAGAACTTGGGTATTTTTTAACGAATGTTAGACAATAATTTTACGTGAATCTTTTGGAAAAATATCCAGGAAGACCAAGAGTTGTCATGGTAATTATTTCATGAAATTCTGTTATTATTTAAGTTTGAAAATATTTGCTATCAGAGATATGAAATATCCAACAAGTCGTAATTGTTCAGTGCTAAACAATTAGATCAGTCCCTGGGTTTACCACACTTGAAATATGCCAGACAAACAGCACCCTTACAACATATTCAGAAAGGTCTGGGGCAGTTAAGCATCATCAATAGGAATTACAGACAGAGTGAACAATTCCCGCACGGCCCACACATCCTACTTATTACACCATGATTACTTCAAACCCTTGCCCACGATTTCTACGAAATTCGCATGTGACTTTTGCATATGTAAAGTTTTCAGATGGAAAGATAAATAATAAGGTCATAATTTCTAAAGACATTGCACTATAAACTGATAAGTGTCCCAAACGGAAATTTTGATGCACGTACGATGCTTTAAAGACACTCTAGTGTCTTCGTGTCGACAATCGACGTTTGTATAAAATTCTCTGTTGTAATCAATACTAAAAAGCGAAACTTTTTCATTTTTAAATATTTAATTCTGTTTTCATCAATCCTACAAATTTCTGCATTCATAATGATATAATTGCCAATAATGGGTCAGTACACCAGTTTATACAACATTTTTGGATCACAAACAGCTTCCTGATTGACTTATGAATGTTATCCTCACCATTGAACAATGACACTTGTTTGACATTTAAAAATCAATAAAAATTAAACAGTAAAGTCTTTCAATGTCTTACATTGAAACTTGGTCAACGACTTCGAGACATACACACTTTAAGCAATGAAATCAGTTTTTAACTTATGACATATGATCAAGGTCTAATTGACGCTTCTTGGGCAGTAGTAAAAAAATTGTCTAATAGAAGTATCAAACACAAAAGTTTTTTCAACGCCTGAAGAATGGTATTAAAGATATGTGTCCCATTAACGTTGATCATTGACACATGAAGGACACTATTGTGTTTTTAAAGCATCGGACATGCATCGAAATTACCAATTGGGACGCTTATAGTTTGTTGTGGACTGCCTATTCAAAACAACATTTTCAAAATATCAGATGAATGTTATTAATTTTATCATAACCGCATATATATACAAAAATAATTTCGAGCCTCAAACATCAAACTAACGGCAAACCTGAAATTAATTCTTAAGAAAAACAAAAATTTTCTTTTTAGACCAAATCTAACAGCTTCTGGGGCTTGAAGAGTAAATCTATCATGTTATGCGGCCTGATGAATGAGCCTTATAAAATGCTCTGGAGCCTGGGGATTTATTCCTACATGTCATTTTCAGACAAAAGTGTTCAGGCCTCGCGATTGCGCCAGGTAAAAGTCCTCAAAAAAAAAAAAAAATTTACAAACTGACCAATAAGAGAAACTGACCAGAAAAACCAATAAAACAAACTGACCAATTAAAATCAAGAAAATTGGTGTCTAACATCATAATAATTTCTCGCAACATTTCTCGCACAATCGAAATACTTTTTAAAAAGAAACCTTAAAATTACATAAACGGTCCATGGGAATAAGAATTGGATCATTCCATATCAAATCTTAACCCTAACTTAATGAATTGGAACACACTGCTTATGGACATGGACCCAATTTGAAGCAGATACCTAACATACCTAACATAATACGTGAAACATACAGAATAGCTAACATACCTAACATAATATGTGGAACATACAGAAATCCACAAAGATATAATAATCTTTGTAAAATTCAAACAGAATTCCAAAAATAAAAAATGAAATAACAATTGTATGAAACAAGCTTACTTCATTACATTGGTTGTTAAATTGACATACCTTGTTGATCTAATATCATATTATGACGCTTTAGTTCATCAATATCGGCCTGAAAAAAATATTCAAAATCAAGATGAGTGAGTTTGTTTAATAAAAACATTCACAGTCATGATGAGTGAGTTTGTTTAATAAAAACATTCACAGTCATGATGAGTGAGTTTGTTTAATAAAAACATTCTCAGTCATGATGAGTGAGTTTGTTTAGTAGAAATATTCACAGTCATGATGAGTGAGTTTGTTTAATAAAAACATTCACAGTCATTATGAGTGAGTTTGTTTAGTAGAAATATTCACAGTCATGATGAGTGAGTTTGTTTAATAAAAACATTCACAGTCATGATGAGTGAGTTTGTTTAATAAAAATATTCACAGTCATGATGAGCGAGTTTGTTTAGTAAAAATATTCACAGTCATGATGAGTGAGTTTGTTTAGTAGAAATATTCACAGTCATGATGAGTGAGTTTTTTTAATAAAAACATTCACAGTCATGATGAGCGAGTTTGTGTAGTAAAAATATTCACAGTCATGATGAGTGAGTTTGTTTAGTAGAAATATTCACAGTCATGATGAGTGAGTTTGTTTAATAAAAACATTCACAGGCATGATGAGCGAGTTTGTTTAGTAAAAATATTCACAGTCATGATGAGTGAGTTTGTTTAGTAGAAATATTCACAGACATGATGAGTTAGTTTGTTTAGTAAAAATATTCAATCATGATGAGTCAGTTTGTTTAGTAAAAATATTCACAGTCATGATGAGTGAGTCTGTTTAGTAAAAATATTCACAGTCATGATGAGTGATTTTCTTTAGTAAAAATATTCACAGTCATGATGAATGAGTTTGTTTAGTAAAAATATTCACAGTCATGAAGAGTGAGCTTGTTTAGTAAAAATATTCACAGTCATGATGAGTGAGTTTGTTTAGTAAAAATATTCACAGTCATGATGAGTGAGTTTGTTTAGAAAAAATATTCACAGTCATGATGAGTGAGTTTGTTTAAAAAAAATATTCACAGTCATGATGAGTGAGTTTGTTTAGTAAAAATATTCACAGTCATGATGAGTGAGTTTGTTTAGTAAAAATATTCACAATCATGATGAGTGAGTTTGTTTAGTAAAAATATTCACAGTCATGATGAATGAGTTTGTTTAGTAAAAATATTCACAATCATGAAGAGTGAGTTTGTTTAGTAAAAATATTCACAGTCATGATGAGTGAGTTTGTTTAGTAAAAATATTCACAGTCATGATGAGTGAGTTTGTTTAGAAAAAATATTCCCAGTCATGAGTGAGTTTGTTTAGTAAAAATATTCACAGTCATGATGAGTGAGTTTGTTTAGTAAAAATATTCAGTCATGAAGAATGAGTTTGTTTAGTAAAAATATTCAGTCATGATGAGTGAATTTGTTTAGCAAAAATATTCCAGTCATGATGAGTGAATTTGTTTAGCAAAAATATTCCAGTCATGATGAGTGAGTTTGTTTAGTAAAAATATTCACAGTCATGATGAGCCGAGTTTGTTTAGTAAAAATATTCACAATTTTAAAAGCGAAAATGTAACTGATTGATCACAATTAGATGGGTTTATTATTTTGGAGGGGAACCAACTTTTAAGAGTTTTAGCAAGGGAGGATGGAAGAAAAAGGGAAGGAAATTAAGTTTAAATTTAAATTTAATTTTAATTTTAATTTTCTAATCTGATTTGACATTCTCTTCTTCTTGTTATAGTTTTACCTCTGTTTTCCATGCTAGCATGGGTTAGACAGGGTTATTTATGGCACTCTTCCTTAACAATCTATCCTGCACTTATGACACTTTAATATAAAGTTCAACGCAGTTGTAATTATTTGTATCGTATGAGTTTCGCGTGATTTTAACAGACCGGATGCCCTCCATGTCATCCACCATTTTTCACAGATCAAGGAACTAGCTGTTTTTATCGTGAAACCATCACTGGAAGTTTGTTACACAAGGCTAAAGACCCCAACCTGACCATGAGACATGGACATCCTCCGCCGGATGTCAACCCGGAGATTTCGAGACCACTTGGCAAAATACATCTGTACTTATGTAATCAATCTATCAAAATATTTTTGAGTCTGATCAGATATATCAGAATATCACTAATTTGTTTTTTTAGCCATAAATCTAATGGCTAAACAATTATTTCAAACTGTTCTAAAGTGACAGAGAAACATATGTATGTTTTTTTGTAGTAAAATCGTTACCATTTTCAAACAGAAATCATTTTAATGAACCAATTCATAAGACCATTGCCAGTAAAAGGGCCACAAATAAATTCCGGTCATCGCACAGGATTTGGGCTTTAACCAACTTGAAAAGAAACAAAAAAAAAATTGTACACAGTCACACATCACACAACAATGGAATGTTGTTATATAGTTGGCTTTCTTTTTACTTAGGTTTACAAGGCTTACAGGACTTTCAAGTTGATCGTTACATTCCACCAATGAGAATGAGAAAACAAAAGCTTGTTATCAAACAAAAGAAGCAGATTTTTTAAAGCTCTAGATAAAAACACCCTTTGAAAGGAAGCATACCTGAAAGCAAAATATAGTAATTATGAAATACAAGCAGCCTTTTATAAACCTATTAAATTTCAGACTTTTCAAGAGAAATAATAACTGTGAAACAACAAACAATATTGTCAAGCTTTTTATTTTTTTTTTTTTTTTTTTTTTTTTTTTTTTTTTTTTTTTTTTTTTTTTTACTTTTTTAAAAGGTATGACACAAATCTAAACATGGCAGAGACAAATTGGCGTAATCTCAGAAATATGTCAAAGAGATTTCTAATCTTTCTTCTCAGCCCTGTGTCTTGAACTTCCAACAAAGATAACAGAAGTTCATTAATTATTCACTTAAATTTAGTTTTAAGAAAACTCTGACTTCTGATTGATTGATATCCAAAGAACTGAAAATGAAAGTTTCAACATTAAAAATACCTGATGAGCGTGGTTCTTCCTTCTCATATATTGGATGTGCTCTGTTGCTTTATGAAGTATTTGCGCTCGAGAAGACTTCAACACAAAAAAATAAAAATTATTAGAGTAACATTTTAAGTTCCTTTTTAAAAAAATATTGGTTTGTCTGAAATAATTTTTGTTTCGTATCTATTGCATTGTATTGTATTACGGTATAATGCCCTCTTATTTGGATTTTTTGTTAAAAAAAGATAACAATAAGATAAATAGAGTTCACAAAAGAACACTTAGAACTATTAAAAAAAACTTCACTCAAAATTTTGAGGGGTTACTTCAATTAGAAAATACTGTTAAAGTTTTTACTAAACAGCTGCGAGACCTTTAAATCAATTAATAATAAGAATCCAAGACAGAACTTAAAACTTAAGAGGACAAATGCTTTTACGAATTCCTCCTGCAAAAACTATAAAATACGGCACCAATGTTCTTATATTTAAAACTTTGGAATTCACTATCAAATTAGTATAAATTGGAAATACAGTTGAAAAATTTAAATCATGTATTAAAATGGTCAGGGAACATATGCAAGTGTATTATCTGTAAGTAAGATTAAAACGAGACCACTGTTATATACATAAAATTATACTCTGTAGCAAATTATTCTCTGAAAGTTTAAGATACAATTGTTTATTATAAATTTTATTGGTTTATATTAGTTTATGAATTTATAAATATTCTTTAAAACAGTTTTTTGACCAATGTTAAATAAATTATTAATTATAATAATATTAATTGAATTGTTTTATTGATTGCATCGAATTGCGTTGTTTTATTGATTGCATCGAATTGCGTTGTGTTGATTAATTGTTTTATTGATTGCATCGAATTGCGTTGTGTTGATTAATTGTTTTATTGATTGCATCGAATTGCGTTGTGTTGATTAATTGTTTTGACTGAATTGAATTGTTTGAAACTTTAAGCTTATTTTTGAAAAATGTAGCTTGAATTTTTTTTTTTTTCTAATTTTTTACATAAATGCCCTTATCTCTATTTTTATCTATCTAATATTTTTATCTAACTAATATTAGAGCAACTTTTTTAACATTTATAACGAAATGAATGATAGAAATATATCAAATACATCACAAAAGTGCTATATTTTGCATTCCATCAAGTTAGCTCATTGAATTCAGTGCATTATGAGAAACCTTCACTTTGATTGAAATGATCAAATAAAATAATTTTTACTCCTTATTAAACAGTGTCATTAACTGTCCAGATTTTAAGGACTTTCCTAAACTCGAAAAACTGATAACGGACCCTTCAATTCAATTCAATTCAATTCACTCAAGGTTTAACTTCAAGTTGAATAAATTCTGAAATGGCAAACAAAGTATTTACCTTTTCTCCTTCTAGTGCTGGTACAGAATCTCTCAATCCAGTAAAACTATCTTTAATATGATCTCGTCGTTTGCGTTCCAATGCGTTGTGATGTGCTCTTTTATCAGCCTTATAAGAAAACAGTCAAGTAGTTTAATTTCATGCAGCATAAATCCTACTTTTTGTTTACTATATAAAATGGGACCTGGTAAGCGTGATAAAAACTTTTCTACGATGTTAAATAGTTTTAGACTAAATAACATATATGTTGATATTTTGACATAAAAATTATCTATTAAAAACTTTATAAAAAGTCAAAAAATAAAAAATAAAATCATTAATAATTTAAATATTTTTTTTTTATTGTAAGTTGAAAAAAAATAATTTTAGGATTAAATTCAGTGTAAATATATGTAATCTAATAAATATATGTAATCTAATAAATATATGTAATCTAATAAAGGTTACAAATAAAATAAAACAATATGATAAATATCATATAGAAAAATCAGTAACCTTAATTACCCAGGTGGGAATTTTTAAATTTTAATATAAGTGAATAATTAGCGCTTGTCCACAGATTTATTTTAAATTTTAATGTAGTTCTATTGTTCTTCTTTCCATTGCATATATTTATATTAAAAATTACTACTCATTTCTCAGAAGCAAGATTTGTTTACAAAGTGCAAAAGAAGCTGGTTTCAAAAATGAAAGTGGTTATGAAATCAAGAAAACGTTGTTCAATAGATGAAAAAAAGATCATTTTGTTGTGGGTTTTCATAAGCTAAAATATATATGCCATCGTCAAAGTGATGGAAAAAAAAACTTGTTTAAAGAAGTATATAATTTTTTTTTTCAGTTTGGGCTTATGTTGTCCATTGCTATATTAAATACAATTACTAAGCAACAACGACATTCAATTATTTATCTTTATATCGCAAACTAATATTTTAAAGTTATGATAAGAGTTGAAATTTTTGCTGAATATTATGAGCATGAGGTTAATCTTACAACTATTGTTTTAATTATCTGAAAAATCTGCATACTATTCATTTTGCTTTCAATTTATTTTATTGCTCATTCGATGGTTTTATGAAGTTTAGCAATCAAATCGTTTTACATAATTGTTTTCAATTGTTTATTGAAACTATGATGAAATTAAACTTGTTTCAATCGATCTTAAAATAGTTTGCACGCCTCTCTGGGTAAAAAATAATGGCGTATTATAAAAAGAACTTTATGAATTGGTGAGCTGCTCAAATATATTTTGTAAATTTTTGTTATAAATATTTTTTAAACAACATCATGCACGTTTAAATTCAGGATATAAATTAAGGGATTGCGAATCACGGTACTTTTTTACATTTATTGCTATCTTAACATAAAATTAAAGAAAAATCATGATTTCAACAAGTTTTACATCAGCGATATTATTCTTAATAATTTGCATATAAAAATATTTTAAACCTGCAATAATTCTATTAATAAAATAAATTTTAACAAAAACTTATAGGAGACTATTATAAAAAAATCAATGTTTTGTACTTTCTGTTACAATACAAGATAATGGCACAATGCAAAGTGAAAGTTATATCAAGAAAATAAAAGTAAAAAAATAATCCAAAGTTTTCGGGCTTTAGGTTACAGAATGGTAAAACACAGAAAAAATATTTACAAATAAGTTTTTTTAAAATGAAACAAGGCGCTCAATATTTCGAGGATAGTAGAAGCTTTGACGAGCGTGTGAGGCCCTCGAGTGTGTCTCCCAGAGAGGACTGGTTTAAATAAAATATTGGTCGGCTGAAATATTTTGAAAAAAATATTGGTTGAAATATTGTTTTGAAGAAAATGTGTGCAATATTTGATCTAAAGCATTTTGACCATGGCAGACAGACAAAAGTTTAAGAGAAATGCAGCATATGAATTGCAACTCAGTACTGGTGTTTGGGGTTTACCATCTGAACATCCCCTAGCTTGTTCTGCTCAAGAATAAATGGTGAAATTATTGAAATCTATACGACTCACACTGTACAACACTTTTGTAAAAAAACAACAACATGAAAATAAGACCGGTCATGAAAATGAAATTGGTCACAAAAATTAAAAATCGTTATCTTTATTTGGCAATAAAAGTAACGATTTGCAACCCCCCCCCAAAAAAAAAATATATATATATATTCTATTTTATCCTAGTAACAGAAATCTGCATTTTCACTGATGATAATACTATTTACGCTTGCAACATTTCTTTTGAAAACGCTCAACATCTTTGTTGGATAGATCTCTGATTTCGTAACAACTCTATGATGACCAACCCAGGGAAATTCCAGCTTATTTTTCTAGGAAAAAAAGTTCCTAAAATCTACTCCATTTTTATTTCTGGTTTAGAGATTTTTTCCTGTAAAGTCAAACTGGTAGGTGTTAGTATTGACCGCCGTTTAAATTTTTCTAGTCATATTAAAAGAAGTTGAAATAGAGTAAACAACAAAGATAGTGTTTTTTTGAGAACTAGGCATGCTTTGAGTATATTTCAAGCTAAAATAATTTTGAATGCCTACATTTTGCCTTATTTTTTCTACTGTCCATTAATATGAATGTTTTGCAAAAGGTCCAGTCTAGCTCTTAGAGAAAAGGTGTATAAAAGTGCACAGAGGGCTATTTATAATGACTGCATATTGGGTCTTTCGGAACTTTTGGAGATGGACAATAGTTATAGTATTTATAATAGAAACCTTCAGCTATTAATGGTCAAGATGTATAAAACACTAAACCAGTTGAATCCAAATTTGCTTTTGAATATTTTTGATCGTAAGGTTACGCCTTATGATCTTCGGACTTAATGTCTTGTTAAACTCTCGGTTGCTCGCACTGTTACTTATGGCACAAATTCTCTGCAATTTAAAGCTAGTTTACTGTGGAACACCCTTCCAAACGATATGAAAAGCAGTGCTAGTGTTTCCATTTTTAAACAGAAGGTAAAACTAAGGAAAGGGAGTTGCACAGGCTCGTTGTAAATAGTTCTTTGTAATTTTAAAATTATATTGCCTCCTTGTTTTATTTTGTTTAGCAAATTGTTTGCATTTCTACCTTTTTTTTATTTAAAAAACCAAAAACAATTATATTTTAGCCTTGATTTTGTAACTTTTATTATACTAAGATTCAACTAATGTCAAACACAAGATTGAATTGAATTGGTTATAATAATATTACACAAAAATTTTATTTAAAAAATGATACATTCCTGGGAATAAAAGAAAAACTAATCAAAATCTTTGGCTCTAAAGACTTACATCTCAAATTCTAGAAATATTTAAAATATTTCTAAACGTTTAAATCATTTGTGATTTTTAAAACGAGGATTTTTTTCAAAAATATAAAATACTTCATGTGCATTATGGTCCGCTGAAAAAAAAAAAAAAAAAGATTATAGAAAAAATCAATTTTAAAGATATACAACTGAGAAGACAGTAGGTCTGTGAATTTAAAGAACTCTGTCGGCTTTGTCATTAACCCAAAAAGGAAAAACACTTACAACAGAATTGAAAACACGCAGGGTATTCTCATCACCATAATCCTAAAAAAATAATTGTAAAAAATAATCATAAACAGAAATAACATTTAAATTTTGAGAGTTTACACTATGAAAACAATTTCCCATAATGAATAATCTTAAAATAACAAACATCAAAGATATCAACATATAAAAAGGTTTTAAGCATGTTAACATAAAAATTTCAAAAAATAATTTTAAAAAAACGCTATAACATCTCTGAAAGAGATGCCTCTTGTGCACGCCAAAGCTTCAAATAGGCTTGGAATATCGAGCGCCTTGTTTTATCTTTAAAAATTTATTTCAGTTACTTTTTCTTTGTCTTTGTTCAAACGAAAATGAACAGTTTATTGATAAAATTTCCACACACTTTATTTGTAGCTTATTTTTCTTTTGTAGAATTAATTATCCATTCCTTTAAATAGTTTTCTTAATCTGCAGATTGTAAATATTTGTGGCTTAACCTTCTTTAGTCGTAATCTTGGATACACATTAAATATGAGTAATTATAAAGTGACTTAAAACTATTTAATCAATTTTCTGCTTTTATGTCAAAGAAAAAGCGGTGATGGTGTTATATTAATTATTTAATAGGCTTAATTGTAGTTATTTTATCAAATTTATCACCCTCTTCCTTTTTATACTAGTGGTTATATGAGATGATCTTTTGCAGCAAGTTTGCTTGTTATGATTACCGATGCAAATATAAAAAAAGGGGAGGGGCATTTTTAAGGATGAAAAATAATTACTTTATTCTAGCAATTTTACTAAAGAAAAAAACTGATTCAGGTGTATCCAGGTGTTTGTATTAATTCAATAAAATAAAATAAAATAAGTGCTACGCCCCTCATTGGAAAGCTCTGCCCCTCATTGGAAAGCTCAGCCCCTCATTGGAAAGCTCAGCCCCTCATTGGAAAGCTCCGCCCCTCATTGGAAAGCTCCGCCCCTCATTGGAAAGCTCCGCCCCTAATTGGAAAACTCCACCCTCATTGGAAAGCTCCGCCCCTCATTGGAATGCACTGTTTTTTAAGAGTATTCATGCAAATTTTCAAAAAAAAAATCATAGTGGAACAGTTTTATATTAACTAAGCCCCATTTTATCAATTTTTCGGTGTTATTTAATCGTGGTTGAGATCACGTGCATATCTTCTGTTGAATGAGACAATCAAATATGCTGTTGAATACATAACGTCTTGATAATCCGGATTTACATTCTGTTGAAGCTAACAAATGCAAATACTTCACTTCCACGCAAAACTGCTGTGCGCGAGATTTAAAAACTTATTTATAATCAACAAAAATTTTAAGTAATAACCAATATTCAAATTTAATTCTTGAAAACTTCAAAGTATATATTACAGGCATGTAGCCTGTTATTTATTTATGGAGCGAGATGTATGCCTTATCACAAACCTCATAATTTTTAGGCCCATGTAGAGGAGCGGATGAAAACTTATTTGAAAGTAAAAAATCAATTTGGTTCAATTTCAATCAGAGCAATCAAGTGTGGCTTTAAAAGATGAAACTAATATTTACACAAACAATCACATCTCCCTCACATGGACAAGTCAGTATTAACCTAGTGACTCAGATTATATTCCCATATAACGGGACACTTCTTGGGAGTTTCTTACTTTGTATGTAAATTACCAAAACATGCCAAACAATCTAAACTAATGTTTTTAAAGTTAATTATTCATAAGAATGAAGATTGTTTACAACAATAGGAAATAAAAATAACGTTTACCTTAATGGAAGAAATTTTGGCGATAAGAAACACTGAAAATGTGCAATCACGACAGTTGACACAGCAATTTTCTTTAATTTTAGAGATAGCAATAAAAGTATCGCAATTCACGATCTCTTAAGTTGCCTCATGAATCATTTAAGCGCACAAACGATGTTGTTTAGAAAATAGTTATTTTTAAAAAAATTGAAATTTATTGCCCAACTCGAGCGCCTTGCCAATTATTTTTTTTCCCAGAGAGGCCTCTATAATAACGTTATTAACTTTCAAATGGTGCAAGCCTTACTGTTCTTGTAATAAAAAAACAATTAAATAATAAACCTATTCTAATCACCATCCTTGCAAATTTTCTTAAATTAAGGCAGTTGTGTCAAACGCTTTAAGCTTTCTAATTTTTGAAAAAGCTTTTTACAACCTATGACACAGTGTTAAAAGGGATGTGATACACTGCTTAGTATCATTACTTACTTGCTTTAAACACAATTCATCACACAATAAACAGGTGTCACTGAATTCCAATAAATCAAAACTATGTTTCTTCATAGCACCCTCTAATGGTGAACTTTTGAATTGTAACTTTCTTTCCTTAGATGTGTTGACAAAAACAATTTGATGACCATGCAGTTAAGCTGAGAATACCACAGGGTGTTAACCAGGCTCTACAGATGACATCATCTTCCCAAGTACTTGAAAAAATTTAAAATTTCTGAATTTGTCCAGGATTTATTTTTTATTTTTAATGTATTTAAAGAAGAAAAGTATAACTGACTATTATATTTGACAAGTAATATATGCTTTTAAATCTTTAAACTTTTGTTTCTTTTTTTTTTTGGGTTATTATATATCTCAAGCAAAATTAACGAATGATACACCTTCCACTTTAGTTTTTTTTTTCTAAGAAATGAAAGTTTGCAGTGCAGTGAGGGGACATTTCAAATAAAATATCATTTTGGTAGAAAGTTGTAGGACCAGAGCTACGAGAAAGTTAATCTAGTTATATTTATATCCTTATATATGCACCTCTCTTCTATTTATATTTGTGTCATACCATAACTTACTGCAAATGACCACCTCACATAACCACTAGTATAAAAAGGAAGGGGTGAATAATTTGTTAAAATAATCACATTTAAGTCTATTAAATAAATATTATATTATTATATATAAAGGCAGAGAATCATTAAATAGTTTAAGTCTTTATAATTACGCATATTTAATGCGTATCTAAGGTCAAGACAAAAGGCAGTTAAACCACAAACATAAAAAATTTACAGATATTTTATTAAGAACGTTATTTAAACGAAATGATGTTCGATGTTTTCATTCGAAATAACAACTTATTCATAGAAATGCAATATTAATTCTTGATATCAATCTAGATATCTCATTAAACAAATAAGAAATACGCTAAAAAAAAAGAGAAAAAGTGTTATATACTTAAAAGAATTGTGTATATCAATTCTTTATACAAATCATATTGATCATTTTTATATTTATTATTTTAAAATGATCTCGGTTTGTTTATTTGACAAAAAAATATTTTAAAACAATAGAATTATCGAACCATAAAACTCTACATAATAAAAATTGCGTAAGCTACAAGTAAGCAAAGAAAAAACTTTATGATGATAGTGTAAAAAAAAAGATGATATTTACTTGCGATAATACATTTACGAAATGTTTGAAAAAAAATAAGACTATCAATATTATTTTCAGAAGCACATTAAAAATACCGGATTATTTAGTGACAATTCATGTTAAATAAATGAATAAAATTTGGTTACAGACTTTCTGGATTGGGAGGCTATTTTTATTCTAGCTATTTTTATTAAGAATAATCAGGAAAAGGCGATGAGCTGTTGTACAGCGAAACACGTGTCTGTAGATTGAAAGAATATATATGCTCCTGTATCTTATGATGTTGTAGTGCACTCTGAAGTCTGATATTGGTATCCTATTAACCGATAATGCAAAGCCCACTATTTCCAAATAGTTAGAGCACTCTGGTCCATATATCATTATTCACTCACTCTCATATACAATTATAG